>CAMKVN010001299.1:0-19399 GCA_946474995.1 Funneliformis geosporum | reverse complement strand
ATTAATTTTTTATATAAAAATGCCATCCCAAAAGACGGATGCGGCATTTATTAATAAAAAATTTGATTTTATTAATTGTTTTTATTAAAATGCCTCCCTGAAAGTCAGATGCGGCATTTATTAATAAACAATTTAATTTTTATTAATTTTTTATATAAAAATGTCACCCTAAAAGACGGATGCGGCATTTATTAATAAAAATTTAATTTTTATTAATTTTTGTATTAAAATGCTGCCCCGAAAGTCGGACGCAGCATTTATTATTAAAAAAATTAATTTTTATTAATTTTTTATATAAAAATGCCATCCCAAAAGACGGATGCGGCATTTATTAATAAAAAATTTGATTTTATTAATTTTTTATTAAAATGCCTCCCTGAAAGTTAGATGTGGCATTTATTAATAAACAATTTAATTTTTATTAATTTTTTATATAAAAATGCCACCCCGAAAGACGGATGCGGCATTTATTAATAAAAATTTAATTTTTATTAATTTTTGTATTAAAATACTACCCCGAAAGTCAGACGCAGCATTTATTATTAAAAAAATTAAATTTTAATAATAAAACGCCGTTCCAAATGTCAGAGGCAGATTTTTGTTAAAAAAACAACAAAATTGTTGTTTTTTAACATTAAAACACCGTTCCGAACGTCATAGGCAGATTTTTGTTAAAAAATTTTTTTGATCTGTCAGATACGGATACGAATTCAGATTTGTCAGATTCAGATACGAATTCAGATTCAGATTTGTCAGATTCGGATCGAATCGGATTCAGATTTATCAGATTCAGATCGAATCAGATTCAGATTTTTCAGATTTGGATCAAATCAGATTTTGCCTAAATCTGATCTGATCTGATCTGTGCAGAACACTACTCTTCAGTACCAATATGGGTCTCCTTATTCATTCCTGAAAATGTATTAAGATTCACAGAAAAATTCACTCTTAATGAATTACCCCCTCATGATCCATTAAATGTAAAAAAAAATAATTAGTTATCTATCTAACTATTTATTCAATCATTTAATTATTCAGTCATTCAAATAAAAAAAAAGAATATCTTACTTTTCCACCTATATTTATTATCAGGTGATAGTAAACGCAGGTGATTTAATTGAGTTAGATCAAAATCACTTACCCGTCAGCTCTATCTCAGTATTTATTACAAGCTTTGCTATTGAATCAGTTCAAAATGAAGATACTATATTTAAAAGCATTAAAATACTTGTCAATGAATTTACTAAAGATACAAGTTCAGGAAAAAAATTTCAAATTAAGTATAGGTACTTGAAATCTGACGAAAGAATCAACAAAAAACTTACCAAAGCAAGAAGGAGCTCAAATCTATTAATCACAGGCGAATTGGTTCAAGTCGATTCTGAATTTCAAGTTGATATTCAAAATATCAACTTCTTGCTAATATCCATTGCAAACCTTGAATTATCAACTAAGACCTCACCATCTTCTAAATATTCATGGTTAACAATAACACAAATCTCAGGAAGAGTGTCAGTTCAGGCTATGGCTAATATATCTCTTAATCAAACAAGCCAAAAATCATCAAAAACTCTATCAAAGGACCAAACTGACAAAGAATCGATCACCACTAATGATCAGTAACAATGAAACTATCAGATTATTCTGAAGGGTTTATTTCTTTTCATATTAATTAGTAATAATAATAATAGCTTTATCTTATGAATTATTCATATTTATTTTTAACCAAACAATTGAGAAAAACAGATAGTAACCCATCTTCTTAATAATCAAACAAATATAAAAGACCATTTCACTCTATTCATTTTTTTTTTATTCAAATCTTTTCTCAATTCTGTAATTTTTTTATAATTAACCAATTATCAAAAATAAAAAAAATTTACAATTGAACAATCATTAAACAAAAAATTTATTTACTAATCACCAAATAAATAACATTTTTTTCCTTTTCATTTAGTCCAAAATCTAAAAAATAAAATATACAAAAAAAAAAAATTTCCTAATCGATTAAATTAAAATATAAAAAAAAGATATGACCCACCATCTATATAACGAATATTATATAAACATCCCTAATGAAAGTACAATCGATTTCACCACTAATTCAAAAACTTTATAACAATCGTATGACCAGCCCAATGTAGACTCATCAAATCTTCCTTCTAATCAAACTTCCAATAATTATAACTTATGGAGACCAAACGAAACGTTCAAACACATTTATGATAAATTCTAATCCAGTATATTAAATGAATACCCTAACTTCCTATACATCTACTGTGAAAGATTACTATATAAAAACAAAGCCAAATAAATACTACACAATCCTTCCGAAACCTATCCCATTGAATTAATAAACTAAGTCAATACACTAGAACAATACGGTACATTAAGAAAACAAATCATTAAAATATCTTCATGTAATTCCTGTGTAAAACCATAAAACAAGCTTCAATTTCCAGTATTGGCCAAAATTCCAGATGAAATCTAAGCTGCTCCGTTACATTATAAGAAATTTCTATCTCCCGTATACCTACACTGTTCCTTAGGAAGAAACTTAGATTCCAATTCAACCTATTCTGAATATCATAATATCTTAGCACGATGGGATATTCAATCAATTTCAGAGTACTAGCACTCTATTCCGATACAATAGGAGCCTATTTACAACTATTAAACTCAAATCACATTTCTAATGAGCAGATCCTAGATAACACACTTCTACATGCGACCCTCTGACTAAGTTCGCATAACTCCTACCTACGTAACTATGTAAATATTTTAAATCAAAGATCAACTACAACCATATTAGACCCCTTTCCAATTGCAATTCACATTCCCAATGATTATACAGCATCCTCAGTAAATCAAAACAATATAATTATACCAATAGCAAACTTACCTAATGAGGTTCACAACGAAAACTTTCACTATTCCTGATTAATGGTAGGATTCATCCACGACAATGATAATAATTCACTTCCTATCTTAAACTACGATCTGAATCTCGAACCCCTCCTATTTCCTCACCTATTTCCCGATGATAAAGGACACTTCTATGACATGAAAAATAACTCACTTTCAAACGAAAACAAATCAGAAACCCTAGAAAAATATGCAAAATATATGTTACTTCTAAACGATCCAAGATTTAGGTTCAATCATTATTGGCTATCTCATACTTACCTACAACTTGAAAAACTTTGCCACCATCAAAATACCCAACGAATACTATGTCAAAAAAATATAGAAAAATCACGCCTACTTCCATCATCAATTCAACTAATTCAACAAAGCAACTACTCAAATATAAACCGCATAAACGAAAACTTAACCATAGCAATACTAACCTTCATTAGGACAGGAGATTCATATTTTTCACGAAAAAGAGCTACACCTTAATTTAATGCTAAAAAAACTTAGACTCCCTACAGTTTTCATTATCCTATCAATAGCAGAAAACAGATGGACTGAACTTTGAGATATACTACAACAAACCGATAATAAGATACCAATCCAACTAACTGACCCCTATATACCACTCTCCATTTCATCCACAAATTCAGATCACTAAAGGAAGAAGTATGAAAAAACGAAAAAGTTAGCAGATGGTGAAAAATAACCGATTTCTTTGACTGAATCAAATTCCAAAATAGAGGTGCAGCCCACACTCACAGATGCAATTGGATCACAAAACTAATTGAAACTATGATCCAAAATAATGTTATATGCTCTGACCTTTCAGATCCGGAACAAGAATCAGAACTATATGAAAAAGTCTTAGCATACCAAATACACCGATGTAATACTCTCAAATGTGGCGGACCTGCTCCACCTAAAGAACAATGCAAGAAAGGATTCCTATGACAATTTTCAGACACCACACACCTTGAACAAAACTCCTATAGATATATATATAAATGCACAAAACCCGCAGACCAGTGGATAGTACCCTACCACCCAAAAACTTTATTAATTTGGAATGCTCACATGAACATTCAATACATCACATCAAAAGGATTCGCCAGATATATTACTAAATACATAGCAAAAGCAGAACCTTCCCACGTCTTTAACATCACAGATAATGACAAATTTAGAGAACACATTGTCACAAGAAAACTAGGAGCAATGGAAGCAATGTTTCTAATACTAGGTGAAACTATATGTAATTCCTCGATTCAAGTAAAATACCTAAATACTGAATCTCTAAACATTAGACAAAAAGCAGCATTACCAATTCACCTACTAACAAATGAAAATGAAGATGATCCATACTACAAAGACACTATTGAAAAATACATGAAAAGACCCACAGATATTATATTTGACCAAATTACCTATTCCCAATACTACGAAAGATACATAATCCAAAAAAAAGACTGACTAATATAACAAGAAACATATACGAAGACCAACTTGGAAACTATATTATTAAAGAATAAAACCAACAATAACCCGCAACCGATTTACAAAAATAACTGACGGAGAACTATATTTTTACCAACTACTGTTAAATACCATCCCGACAAAAAGTGAAGAAGAATTAAAAGAAACTACTCAACTTACCGAGATCGTTACATATCAATATTTCTAAACATGACCGAAGAAATCCAAAACAGAACACAAACTTATATTGAACAAACAAGACAAATAATGAATCTAAGATATTCAGAAATCCTAGACCAATTAATATCAAACCTAAAAAATACCATATCAACAAGTATAACAGAAATCTTAAAAATCCAACTTAAATCTCTAAAAATACTACCACCAATCCTACTCAAAAACATTATCCATTAACTATTGACAGACCAATACAACGTTACATCTACCCTAACATCCTATTTAGGAAAAAGAGAAGAATGAAAATGGCCTTACTTCTTCGTCACAGGCTCTGCCAGAACAGGAAAATCATACATTATTCATCTCCTCATAAATTCAATAAAAAACAATTACCTCCTAATGGCACCCACAGGCAGTGATGTACATTTCCTATGTCCTAAGCATTTGCTGTCCCAGCTATATATCCCAACTATATGTTCCAACTATGTCTCATATATGTCCCAAATGTCCCATCTGTCCCATCAATGTCCCATCAGTGTCCAATCAGTGTCCTAACTATGTCCCCATGACAACACTGCCCACAGGTATAGCCAGTGATGTGCACTTGGAAGATAGAAAGCACCTTTGGAAGTACCTTTGGAAGGATTGGAAGCATAATTTACTAATAGAATTGCTTGGATTGGAAGTTTCCAATCAAATTTTATGTAATTGGAAGCACAAAATGCACATCACTGGATATAGCTGCCCAAAATATTGGAGAAAGTACCATACATTTCGAACTAAAAATAATCTCAACACAAATAGTCACTGGTCAAAATGGGTACAAATCGGCTAAAAATTGGACGGACGATTGATAGCTGATTTAGGGCTGATTTATATTAATTCCGATTGACACAATATGAGTTAATCGGAAATATTAATCAGTCATCAATCGCCATCAATCATCCATCTAAAATCTGCCTAAAACAAGCCATCAATTATCCATCAATTCTCTGTCCGATTTTTAGATGAAAATTTATTACATTTATTTCATTTTACAATTTCGGAAAATAATATTTTTTTATTAATTTTATTAATTTTATTCATTATGCAATAAGCAAATAGAAAATACTACTAAAAATAAGCAAATTACTAAAAAAAGAAAAGAAATCATCATGAGGCAATACAAAAACTCTCTCCTGTTTATCCCAAAAATGATTAGAAAAAACAGCGAGCAAAAACAAAAACAATGAGGACGTTCGTCTTCACCTTTAACAACGCAAAAAGCCAAAAAACAAAATACAACGCAAACTGTGGATATTTCACCAACCCAACAAACTACCGAGACTCCAGAATCAGTAGAGTCCATGGAAGTCGACCCTTTGCCTTCGGAAAAAGGCAAATGGAAAGAAATTTTAGATGAGACTCCAGAAACAACCACCACCACTCTTGACGTCGACGCCTGTTTTGACGCGTCAGAAAACTTTTTGGATAAAAATACGTCTTCAGTACAAGCTTTTGAACGTCAAAAGCCTTCTTTCCACGGTTATTTTCCTCTTGAAGAATTTCCAGGGACGTTGCCGCAGCAAAAAGTCTCTTCTGTTGTCGATTTGCTTTTTGACAAATATGATTCGTTCTCAGGAGCGACATTAGCCAAATACTCAAATGACCAATCGCAGCGTATCATCAAAATTTTCTTTCGTAACCAGGAAGAACGTGAATATGTTTGTTCAGTCCAGTTACCCATTTTGGAAAATCGCACCTTCTTACCCCTTAATGTAGTACACACACAACCTTATGTTCCTGTAAGATCGATCAAAGTAACCGAAATCCCCCTGGATTCTATGGAACACAGGATCAAGACGATATTTGCCCGATATAGAATGATCGTCCATTTTACAATGGAAACAAAGAACATGTGGCAACAGGTCACTATTACCTTCACGGAAGACGTAAACTTTAAGGGTTTAAAGGATTGTTACGGTCGCTTCGTACTCAATGACATGGTCAGAGTTCACATGTGTGACCAACCTCGTGCTGATATTCTAGCTCGTTCTAAATTTTCAGCAAAACTTGCTGGGCTTCCTAGGTTTACGACTGGTAGACAACTTGAGGAAATTGGAAAAATGGTTGACGCTATTGCTTGGGTTATTCCTAAAGCCTAGTCCAATTACCAAAACTTACAACACGCATTTTTCTATTTTGCCAATGCTGACGTTGTTGAAGCTGCAATCTTCAATGAAAATCTTACTATAGATGGCAAACACGTGACTTGGACTGAATCAAAGACCAAACTTTGCGCTATTTGCTCGTCCCCAAATCATAAAGCAAATAAATGTCCCCGACGCAGAAAATCTCCTTCTGATCGTAACATGCAAAATCTTTATCAAAGATTCCAACCGGCGCAATACTTCAACTACAAGACTCCATCCAAAAAATTGAGAGGCGCAGTAAACCCGGACATCACTTTTGCCCATGCCACTAAACCACCATCACCCATGAACAGTAATCAACAATCTATCCCACCAAGTCGTAATAATAATAATAACAACCATCCTCATAAGAACAATAACAACTGAAACAAATCACCTTCATCCTCCAATGACAAACAAAATCCACAATCTGGTTCTTGGTCAGATGATGTCCCACCAAACATGAACGATGAAATACTTTTTGATAACACTATTTGCCCTACACCTAATGGTACGGTATATAAAGGTACCAAAGCAGGCGGTTCCATGTATGCTAATAATGATGATGAATTCAAAGAATACGTCAAATCCCAATTTATCAACCTTAATGAAAATTTGAGCATTATTATGATCAATTTAGCATTCACCATTAAAAGAGTTGAAGCCGTTAAATAATCGCTCAATATCAAGGTCATCACTCCAGTAGAAGCTGATGCACATAATCTTAATGCTAGTGAAATGGAAGAAGAAGTTGAACCTACCATCGATTCATCAGCATCCACCATTTCTAAACAACAAAAGACCATTGAAGGCCTCAGAAATATGAACGCGATGCATCAAAACCGCCTCAAGTCCTTCACCATGACGGTTAATACTCTAGTTCAATCATGCGTTGCCTTCCAAAACGTACTTTTGAAAAATAATTTGCTCCTCCAAGAACATGCCAATAATATCTTCCCACTTGGTGTAACATTCGATACTGATATTGAACGTTATATCAAAGACCTCCCTCAATATTAATTTTTAATGAACACTGTCCTTACTGATCTTCATGCACAAGATGCATCAAATTTTAACACAACCTTTCGAAATCATATTCCTTCTTCCTTTTTATCTTTCGCCTCACATAATGTCCGCAGCTTCACTAATATCGTCAAACAACACACACTTTTAGAATATTATTCCTCACTTAATATAGATGCCATCAGTTTACAAGAAACTAACTTTCACCAACAACATTGCAAACCCTTTAATAGAGAACACTCAAATTTTGTAGGTTTTTTCAGCTCTGACCAGATGACTCCTAAAACTGGTTTCGGAGTAGGCATACTTTTAAATCTGATTTTGGCCAACCACATCTTCTCTCATCACCATAAACTGAACTGCATTATCTACGTTGACCTCCAATTTTCTAACAAACAAAAATTACGATTTATTAATTGCTATCTTTCAACCGCTGATATTGTTAAATGGAAGGAAATACAAAAAGAATTAATCAAAATTATTAATAATGCCATGTCTAGGGACTTCTATCTCGTTTTATCAGGCGATTTTAATGCAGACATGGATAGACCTCATAATCCCAATGGTGCCAAAGAATTCTTTATATCGTTGCAAAATCTTCATTTATTCGATGCATTTACACTAAAGCATAGTAATGACCGCGTAAATTATCTGACTTTCACTTCATCATCTTCAACATCTCGTATCGACTTCGTTTGGACCTCTACAGAACTTGCTTTTAATTTCTACACTTGCAATACCGAATCAGTTTTATCAAAAATCTCAGATCATATGATTGTTATATGTACTATCGAGAATTTTCTTCATATAAAAAACAACAAACATAATATACCAAAGAAGACCGTGTATAATTATGACAAGATGAATGAGGAGCTTTGGACTAAATACAAAACTAAGCTGGATGGACTTGTTAACAGTTGCGAACTGCGTTTTCTTAAATTTAATTCGAAACTTAACTAAACAAAACTCAACCTTTATTGGGACTTGCTGCAGAATTGCATTATTAAAGCAGCTGATCAGATTATTCCCTCGCACAAATCAAATGGTCAACATAAATTAAAAAAGCCACCCTCTTATCCAAATTATATTTGAGACTTCGTTTCTTATATAAGTTTACTAAGCAAATCAAAACTGCATACCGGACGAATAATTTATCACAAGATTGGGCCTCATCCTCTATTAAATTCTATGATATCGCTCATGATTTTGGATTAAACCTAATATTTTTACCACCACTTCCCCCAATTGCTCTCCTACCATCATTACTGCATTATTCCAAAATCCTACTTAATTGTATTCTTGTTAAAACAAAACTCTATGAGCAAGAGTTCAAGTTAAAATCGATTCAGCAGGCTATTGAGTCAAGGCTTGATAATTATGCTACAACTCCTTCTCGTATGATTGACTTAGTCCTCAACCGTTCAAGGAAAACTATTATATTAGATAGATGTCTCGATCCAACATCTCTATCACGTGACCTTCTAACTGAGAAAACACACGTTAAGAACGTGATCAATCACCACTTCCAATTCGCTGCTAGCACCTCTCATGAGAATAGGGATATTCCTGAGGATTGGAGCCAATTCTATAAACCTGTAGATTATGTAAATAGTTCTATTTATGACGATCTTATGGCCCTACCAACAGCTGATGAATGGTATGAAGTCCTTGCTACACTGCCAAATGGTAAAGCTCCTGGCCCCTCGAAAGTTTCAAATGAGATGCTTAAACATCTAGGTCCCCACACGAACAAACTACTTTGGTATATCATTCAGTTCTGCGTGGCTGAATCTACACTACCCCATCAATGGAATCATGCGTTTATTTATTCGATCCCAAAATCCAAACCATGGGAATATGATTTGAATAACACTAGACCCATAATCTTATTGGAATGCCCCCGAAAAGCTTTAATTAAATTGCTCAATAGAAGACTCTCAGTTACTATAGTTCGACATAAAGTCTTGAGAGAACTCAACTTTGCTGGACTTCCTCATAAATCAACATTTGAGCCACTTCAGATCATTGATAATATTAAATACGATGCAATCATCAACAAAAAGATCTTTGGGTTTTGATGCAAGATATGTCTAAAGCTTACGATCAAGTAAACTTATTCATGCTTGTTAGAACACTTGAAAGACTTCACATACCCTTCAATTTCATCAGATTCATACTCAAAATGTTTGGTAATCGATTAAACCAAGTTTTTACTTTTTTTGGGAACACTGACTTGTATAGAGTCGCCTCTGGTATTGACCAAGGAGAGATTATTTCTTCTCTATTGTGGTGTATTTATTATGACCCACTTTTATGTAGAATACATGACTCCCCACTTGGGTATAGTTTGTCGCTTCAATGGAAACCGGATGTTTCTACTGCTAATACCTCATCTGAATCCGTCAAGATTGCTACGCTCGCATATATAGACGATACTCTCTGGATTGCTAAATCAAGAGACGACCTAACCGATATAATGAAAATAGCAGACAGTTTCTATGATCTTAATTTCATTAAAGTCAACTGGAAGAAATCGGTACTCCTTACAAATAAAGACACGCTCTGCCAGTCAATCACTTTACCCTCTATCAATGGCATCACAATAGTTACCCCGCCCCACTAATGATTCTGTTAAATATTTGGGTGTGTAGATCTCTCTTGGGCCTAACAAAACGTTTATTAGCAGTTTTGTCACCAATAAAATTAAGTCAGCAGTTTCGATCATGAAACACAAAAAACTGACTGATAAACAAATTGTGTATATATTTAATTCAGTCTTAATTCCTCGCATTGAATATCGATCACAACTCACATTTTTTACCAAACAACAATGCAAAGCCATCATGTCACCCTTTCTTGCTTTTATGAAGAAAAAATTAAAACTCTCACGTGACACTTAATCATCAGTTCTTCATTCGCATCTCTTTTATAATGTATTCAATTTTTACCAGCGCCTCCTCACAATGCATAGCGAGGCTTTATTATTAATGATGAATGACTCTGGTATATTGGGTACCACCATCAGACTTCGTATTCGACAATTGCAACATAATGAATGGTTATATCAATCTCCTCTCATCTTGTGGCCTTATAATAATGCTGCTAATTTCAAGGACTGGCTCTCGTGTTTTCTTTGCGATTGACAAAAATTGGATCTTTCATTCAGCCTGAATGATCTGCATCCTAATCTCATACTCAGTGGTAAAAATCCCATTTCATCATTTTTACCGCACAAATATAGAGAAATGGCAAAACACTTATGAAGATACTCATTACTATACATGGAACAATTAGTTAACGCAGATGGTAACCAGATGCTTACATTTTATGATTACAGCATAAGACCTGATACTTCACATGCTAAAAAATTTCCTCGGTGGTTTGACACTCTACAAACTGCACTACTGGTAAACAGTTCTTCTAGGGAGACTATTGCCTCCTTTCCCCATGTTGTCTCAATGAATTACGATTTTCCTCCACCAGTTAAAAATAAAAACAAAAACGTTTTCATCTTAGGCTGGCACATGGGTGACAACAAACCATTTATAGGACAACTTTTAAAAGTCGATCTGGACCAAGTGCACGTAATACATTTCATCCCTACTTCTGGACGAAATCAAAAAACCTTATTCGAGGAATGTTCTCGTTGCCTATATTATGATTCATTAGCTTATATTTCTAAAGGTTTTAGTGTGAAAAGGAAAAAGACTTGTTGCTTCTTTTCTGTTCCTTCAGACCTGTGTTTTCAGATACCAATCTACCAAAACAAATCCGAACCTGTTCCATATTGTGCTTGGTCTCTTGCTACAATTAATGATCTTGCATTTGCTAAATTTGTAAAGTCTAACAGACCTAACACTTCAGTTGTTAACATACCCTTTACTCCTCCTATACCTCCTACGTTCATAGAATCGTTCATACCACATCATTATGTGCAACAATTGTTGACAATTCGTGATCAATTTAGCTTCTCTAGTCTGTTAGAATTCTATACTGATGGCTCTCTTGTTAATTTAGGTACACCTTCCTTACGAATGGGTCTGGCCTGGATTCAAACTGCACCAGTTTCTCCTTTGCTTTCTTATGCGTCAGCACTGACTTCATCCTTTCCATCATCATCTGTTGCAGAACTAACTGCCATCTTCACCGCAATTTTAGTTGCTCCTCAATATTGCCATATTAAAATTTTTACAGATTCCCTAGTGGTAATCTCACAATTTAAGAAATACAAAATGCTTATGGATATTTCATCCTCACGAAGACCGTTCCTTAAAATTAGCAACGTACATATTTGGAATTGCTTTTTCAATGTTATTGATGCATATTCGTTATCAATTATAATGCACAAAATCAAAGCTCACTCTGGAGACACGTTTAATGAAAAAGTGGACGTGTTGGCGAAGAATGTGCTTAACACACAAGCTCTTCACATAACCCCTTTTGACCAATCACATCCATCACTCTACCTTCATCAAATGGCGATTGCTTCACCTATTAGACCGATTATCAAAGATATCACTCGATCAACACATTTGGTTTCCTTTCTAAACTTGGATATCAATCGTAAATATCTCACTATGGATATAAACTGGATTGCAACAGCATTCTACATCTCAGATAATTCCGCCACTTCAACAACAACATATGAAGTATCTGAATTAAAAAAAGAAAAAAATCCAAAGAATCTTAGAAATGCTCCCTTCCATAGCTGTTTTACAACTACGACACCCTGTGATCTTTGATCGCTCCTTCCTATGTATTCGTTGTAATACAACGCGTGAAGATTTCAATCATATTTAGACTTGTGCTACAGTCTATCAAGACATGCTTGATATTATCAACCTGTCAAAGTTATACCTGATGGATATTACTCAAATGGATAACCTCATCCCATTTACAGATCACCTAGACATTTGGTTATCCTCCTCAACTTAATCATTCTCTTTCGTTGATTTAATCAAAGATGTTATTCCCACCGTACTCTATTCTTTTATTAAATCACAATTTACTTCACATGAACATACAATGGCAGCAGTCTCAGACTTTATATACTTCATATTTACTCATACTCAGAAAATATGGGTTGATCGATGTTCATTACTCAAAGAGGTTGAAAAATCTAAAGACATTACAGATCTCCTTAAGAGATCTCATACTGAAGCCACAGGTTACCAATTTCAGTCATTTTTTGCTAACCTCTCATCTATTGATTTAATTACTAAGATGATGCATTTGGGATCGCATTGGACAAATTTTTGGTGCAGTAGGGACCAAGCCCTTTCCTTTCTCTGGTTGGTTTACTGGAAGGTGATAATGTAAATTTTGTTTATATTGATTCTAGGAAAGTGCAGGGTCGGTTTTGATTTAGAATAGTTTCATAATTATTTTAGATAGAAATTTTCGTAAATTCTGTTATATGTAATTTGTAATTTCTTATATTTTATTATTAATAAAGTCTTTACGAAACTACCGCACTTAAAAAAAAAAAAAAAGAAATCATCATTGTAATCGATAAATCGTTGTTGTCATTATCATTATTCAATCGCCTCTGATTTAAAACCAAAAAACTAGCAAATAAGCAAAAAATAAAATAAATTGTCCTACTCACCCTCCCATTTATAAAAAAAATAAAATAAAATGCGAAAAAAAGAACAAAATGCGAAAAAAAAAGCAAATAAAAAAACTTAAAATGTCTTATAAAAAAAGAACAAAATGCGAAAAAAAAAGCAAAAAAAAAACTTAAAATATCCCACCGCCCTCCCATTTATAAATTAAAAAATAAAAATAAGCAAAAGAAAAAAAAATATTAAAAATCGTTACATCGTCATCGAATCTACCATCTCGAGATGGTTGTCGCCATTAATCATCCATCTCGAGATAATCAGAATCGTATTGTTCATTGCTACTAGCTGCTGATGTTTGCCCTCTTTTGACTTCGACAAGTTCTTTGTTATCTGTAACATATTCTTCTTCACCCAATTTTTCGATGTTAGTGTCGAAGAATATGTTTAGTTGTTTGATTCAAAACCATTCAAGGCATTTGAAGGATGCGACCGGTCGAAATGCTGCACCTAGTCATCATATATTCAATTTTGTTGTGCACTTGCTGAAGTGACTGAGGTTGCAGCATTTTGGTCGAATACACTACGAAGGAGATTTTTTAGCTGAAATAATAAAAAAATGTTTAGTAATTTACTAAAATTTATAAATGAGAATTTTTTTAAAAAAATAGTAAACTTTGATCGATTGCCATGAGAGATCGTATACAGCGATGACAGACTTTTATTCTGGATCATTTTCATCTGTCTCGCTTATTTCAGGAGAATAGTATAGATGATCAGCTAGCATTTTCAATAAAGATCACTTTTCGTATTTCGTAATTCGTACGTTGTTATTCGCAAATAATCATTTAGTGGTCTTTACTCGTCATAATTTTTTCTAGAAATAATAAATTAAAAATTAAATAAACTTAATAGATCAAAATTCAGATTAAAATCAGAATTCACTAACTTTGTATACTCGACCATTCGCGTGTAGTCATCGTTGTTTCATAACAGCCTTTCCGCTTCGCTTGTATCATCGAGTTGATTGTTGAGATTTATGAAGGCTTCGAAGCCAGGTTGTCAATTAGTCAATAGAAGGTCGAAAATTTGGAACCAAGAACTTTCGTAATTCTGGGATTAGACTCAGTTGCTTTTCAATATTTTTTTTGCTATTAAAAGTTTCATCATAGTCTAAATCCCATTTTGAATCGATGATTTTTAAAACTGCTTTCATTTCGGCCTAAATATGAAAATCAGAAAAAAAAATCAGTCTGTAATTTAGAATATCAAAACAATTAACAAAATTCAAATATACCTTGGCTCCTTTCACGTTGGATTCTTCTACTGACGAATTGCCGTTGTCTTCAGAGACGATTTTTGTCAATTCATAATCCATCTCATCATCGGTATAACGGACTGGCTTCTTGCCTTTCACTTTTCGTCATTTAGCAGAAGGCTCGTCGCTAGAACTGTCTTTCAGCTGTCTCATTGATTTGGGCAGCTGAATTTTCGCAAATCGATCGAGCCTGAAATATCAAAAAAAAGAAGAGGTAAGAAAATTATTAAAATAAATATTCTCAAATAAAATTTTACCTCTCCTGCAAATTATCGTTTTCCCTGTCGAATTCATCGTTAATTTCAGCAAGGAATCAGTTTTCAGATTCTAGTCATTTATTTTTGCAGGAGAGATTAGAATTTTTTCATTTGAATTGCTCAATCATTTTGCAAAAATCGTCGAGTTGCTCCTTCACTTTCGATTTTCTATATAAGAATATAAGAATATATTGTTAGATTACTATATTTATTAATCGGAAAATAAGACAAATTGATACCAGTTTGTAAATCATCAGATTTGTCGATAGTTATCATTTCGACTAAAGCTGAAAGAGTCATTGTCGATTCGCGTTAGAATTTTGATAGAGCTGAATGTTCCCGTATCATTTTCACAATTCATCAATATTCACTTGATCTATAATTTGGAAATTTAAATGAGTATCAAATATATATAATATTATATAATAAACTTACATTCTGAGACTTTTGGCTCCTCATCAGATTTACATTTCATTTGTTACGCTTGTTGTGCTTGTTGTATTTATTTCGCTTGTTTCTTTGAATGTTGTTTACTTGGTTCTTTTCTTTTCATACTATTAAAGAAAATGTAAAAGTTGATTAATAGAGATTTGGTAAATGCGAAAATTGAATTTATATAATTAATTAATAAATTATACATGCATGCAAGAAATTATTATGCAAGGAAATATTAAATAATTATTTTTTTTTAAAAAAAATGTGTTTTTTTTTGAAAATAAGAAAATGTTTAAGGAAAATAATAAGATGTTTAAGGAATTGCTACTTCCTAAAGAAAGTCAATTGAAAAATTAGTACTTTTATATATCTCAAATTAACTAATTCTTACACATTCGATTTTGATATACTTTTACGATAAAATATTCTTACAATATTGCTCATTCGACTTCCAGTTTCTCAAATCAACCTAAATTCTGACTCATTCAACTTAAAATTAGTTTTTTTTTGACAAAAATATCCTTGCGATATTATTCATACAACTAGTCTTACTCATTATATATATATTAGCAATTTACGATAAAATATTCTTGCGATATTATTCGTTCAACTTCCTGTTTCTCAAATCAACCTAAATTCTACTTGAAAATTAGTTTTTTTTGACAAATTATTCTTTTGATATTATTCATATAAGATAAAATTCAGTTTTTAGTTGAAATTTTAGTAGTTGTGGTTGAATTTAATAATATTTATTTTATTTCTTTATTTTATTTTTTTTAACCAAAAAAACATCTTTAAGCAAAATTTTTATCTAACGTGATAAAATTTTAATTTCTTACCCGAATTTGTAATTTGTTTATAAATCAGAAATAAATAAGCTTAAATAAACTTTTAATATAATTGAATCAGAAACTTTAAATAAAGTATTATTTGATAGATAATACATGCAACAAACAATACATAAATCATCCTTATACTATAAAATAATATTAAGAATATAAAATAATACAAATATGAAGTTTATTCTTATAAATTGCTCTATTTTGAACTTTTTTTTCTTTTTTTTTCTCTTTTAAATATATTATCAAAATGAGCAGAAAAAGGTCAATCGCTAGCATACTTGATGATGAAGAAAATGACATAAATCAATCTTCTACTGTGGCTTCTTATAGAAGAAACAGATTGATTACTAGTTTAATTAATGAAGAAATATTTTCTACTTCTAGAACATCATCATCACGTAATATAATAATAAGATATCATTATTTATAAAGCTCAATTTCAAATGCATTTCATTAACTCGAAATTCAGGAAGAAACTGGAGAGTCTTTAACAACATCAGCTTCAGCTAAACGAATTATTGAATATAAATTAGAAGATGAAGGATTCTGTTTCTACATTTGTATCTCGAAGATGTGTAAATAAGTATAAAAATCGACCAAAACCCAACATAAATCCTCCTGATGACAATTCCAAACAAATTGTTAATAAGCCTTCTGAATCTTCTGAATATACCACTGAAGAAGACAATATTTCGGGTAGTAGTAGTAATAGAAATGAATCAGATAAGTGAGAATCAGGTGATGATGAAGATTATGAAACATTTGAGAATTATACACCACCTGATTATGAGCCATTTCAGGACCTACCAGATCTAGGATCAATAATTGATAACTGAATTTTATGGATTTTGCTCTAGATTATGACATTTCGGACAAGATTCAACATAATGGAGACAGCAACTGAGGCTTTGATAAAATTTATGAAATTAGTATTAATAGAAATTAGTGGAGATAATTTTAGAGACTTTCCAGATTCGATGTACTTAACAAGAAAAGAACTTGAATTAAAAGATCATTTTTATAGTTTCATTTCTTGTCCGAAATGTCATAAGCTATATAAAAAACAGGAAGTGATAAATTTTAGACAAGATGATTCACTTGCTATAATGAAGTGCCAATATGTAGAATTTCCTAATTCATCACTCCGTAAATCACGATTTTGCAATACAACTATATCTCGAATCATCAGTGTTTCAGCAAATCGAGTAATAATTCAACCTAATTTAATCTTTCCATTTTCTGAAATCAGACAACAACTCGCTTTGATGTATCGTCAGCCTTGTTTTGAAAGTTGTTTGAGACAATAGGCAAATCGTTAGCATTATGATAATATTAGGACTGATATATATGATGGTCAAGTATGGAGACATTGAAAGAATTTTCTAAAGAAAATTCACAAAATTTTTTTAGAGATGAAGTGGCTGATTCTCACCTTAGATTAATCTTGAACTTGGATTGGTTCCAACCTTATAAAAGCACTGTATATAGTATTGGTATTATTTATACTGCTATATGCAATTTTCTGCGTGATATCTGATTCAAACGTAAAAACCTACTGACTCTTAGCCTCTTACCTAGGCCTAGTGAAGTAAGTTTGCACAAAATAAATCATTATTTAGCACTGATTATTGATGAATTAAAATCTCTTTGGGATAGAATAACTATAGATAAAATATACAAATTTCAAGAAGAAAGGACCATTTGTGCAGCTCTAATTCTTGTTTCATGTGATATACTAGCCGCTAGAAAAATATGTAGTCATGTTTCAGCCTTAGTATCATGTCATAGGTATGAGAAGAAAGCAAATTATGAAAATCAGCAGCATAATTTTGCCAGTATGGATGATTTTGATGATTGGTTCTTCATGCAATATCCAACTAAACATCGTCAGAATGCTTTAGAATGAAGATATTGCAATTCTGATGCTTCACAAAAGTAATTTGTAAAACAAATTGGTGTAATATGATCTGAATTATTATGATTACCATATTTTGACCCTATTAGATTTATCACAATTGACCCAATGCATTGCTTATTTTTAGGAATTGCACGATAGATAGTAAAACAAATTTAGATCAATAGGGGAATTTTAACATCAAATGTCCTGAAAAAAATTCAGAAAAAAATGAATGAGTTTCAGATTCCATCTGATTTGAGTTGAAATTATGGGTAAAATTTATGAAGGAGAAGGATTTTCTAATTTCATAGCCGATCAATGGCGAATTTTTTTACTGTTTATGCCACTGTATCGCTTTGGAAACATCTTTCAGCTGTAAATAAAAAGATTCTTACACATTTTGTGAAAATTTGCTTAATTTTAGTTAGCCGAATTATAGAATCAGATCTTATTTTAGAAGCTCATCAAAGATTAATTGAAATAGCAAAGCTGATAGAAGTTAATCATAATCGTAATAAAATTACGCTGAACATTTATTTATCTCTTCATTTATATGATTGCTTATTTGGTTATGGGCCATTGTATGCGTTCTGGTGTTTTTCTTTCGAACGCATGAATGAAATATTAGGTAATTCATCATTATGAAAATTTTCCGATTGAATATATTTATTAATTTTTAAATTTATAATTCTTAGGTCTTTACCAAATAGCAATAGAAAAATTGAACCTAAACTTATGCGTCAATTGATATTTGATGATCAAATTGACAATATCATAAATTCCGGTGTTGAAATGAAAAGGCTTGAATTTTTAGACAATCAGCTTTCTATTGGCTTTCTTTCAGTTATTAACCAATTTTCATCAGATAAAATATACTGATTTTGGATGAATTTCCAAAATATTAAAGAATCACGTATTTTTAGTAGTGAAAATTTTCCAGGAAAATTTCTTAAACCATTATCTGATAATATAATCATTTCAAATGAAATGCTGGATTTAATTGTTAAATATTATTTAGCAACTTATGAAAATCTTGAATTTCAGAAACATTCAGCGATGATTCAGAAAATGCTATAATAATTCAGTTCTAAATAATTCAGTTTGGAAGATGTTAAATTGGTTCTGAAATCTTCGATTCAATAATGTCTTTACGACATGAGAAAAGTTCATACATTTTGACTAAATTTATTACGAATGATGATGTTATTGATTGTTATCCAGGTCAAGTTCAATATTATTTTTAGGGTTTCATAATTCGATTTGATATTTGAATATTTGATTTGAAAATCAAATCAAATACAAATACAAATTTATATTTGATTCAATTCG
>CAMKVN010001298.1:0-19417 GCA_946474995.1 Funneliformis geosporum | reverse complement strand
ATCTATTTCTGTTGAAGGGTATGCATCCAAATATAATACCACTTGTGCGTGCCTAGTAAAAGTATCAAAAAAAAAAATGATTTCAACTACTTCGACCATTTCAGATATCTGAAATGATCCATTTCGACTTCATGTATAATTACATTGCGTTTGAAAATTATCGTTTGTAAATTGATTCTTATTAAGTTGATGCTTTTGGACATCGTTAATATTGCTGGTATGTTGTACAATTATTGATTAGAATTTAATGACGTTTGAATAATAGGAGAAATAATTGAAACTAGTTTATGCATTTCGTCTCTAATATCATTAACAGATGACTCTACCATACCAATTCGTTGGAGGTGATCAGATTGAGATGAGGATAGGATACTTTGGTTTTGAATAGGTGAATTCGTTTGTGAAATATGTGGTTCAGGAGTTTGATCATCGATTCGTATCAAAAAATCATTGTGGAATGGGAATTCATAGTTTGGGTCTCGAGCATGGTTTTGGTTATATTCGATATTATGCATAAATTCTAGATGGTTTAAATGAAAACTGATATCATTAAAATCATCTGCATGATCTGTAATCTCAGTTTTAATGGCTTTGATTTCATCATCAATCGCAAGAAGTTTGTTGTCAATTGAGATTAGTTGCTCTTAAACTAATTTAAGAGCATCAACAACATTTTGTGGTGTCTTAGGAGAATCCTTAGTAATAGGTTTTTTTTGATTATTAATGATGTTTGCAAATGAAGGATTATTGGGATCGTATTTGTTGAAAGTACAGGGTGGTCGGTATTGTTCTAGTTTAAAACAGTTGTATAATGGTTTGTATGGATTAGCAGGTTTTCTATTGGAGCAGTCTTTAAATTCATGTCCAGAGGCACCACACTTACGACAATGTTTAGTAGACAGTTCCATCTAGAAAAGTATTCTTCCTTTAAATTTTTGTAACTGCGCCGCCGTAGCGTCTAGGTCATCAAGAGAAGTAAAGTTGATGAAGGCGTAAGATCGGAGATGATATTGTTGATCCCTAGGGATAAAGCAAGATTTAGCTTTGATGTGTGCTAGAAAATTCTGTAGTTGCTGTTGATTAGTATTAAGAGGAAGTCCTGTAAGTTTTAATTCAAATTGTTGACGCAATGAAATTTGCATAGGATCTAGATCGGTTGGTTCAACACGTAGAGCATTTTCTAAAAACTGGATAGACTAGTGTTCGTCGTAAAAGGGTTTAATAGTTTCAGCTTTTTCAAAGACAATGAATGCAATTTGTCACAGACTACGGATGATCATAGAGAAACGGGTGATCGTGCTATATTTGGCAAAGTATTTTCATAATATGTCTGATTTAACAAACAAAGGGATGTCAAAGATCTTCAGGGTCCTTCCTTTTTCAGCATCTTGTTTAATCTGCTTTTGGGCTAGGTCCACGACCGTAAAGATCGGATTATGTTGTGATTCTTGAGTATCCTTGATGGCATGCAGGAGTTCATCTATCGTACGAAAGTAGACAAAGAATTTTCTTATTTTGGAAATGTAGTTAGAGCTTTGATAGCCGTTATAGCGGATGAACAAGGAGTTGATGTTGTACGTTTTTCAGCAATAAATTTACCTTTTATATCTAACACGTTATCAGTCGCGTAAAAATGCGTTGGAGTAGTAATAATATTATAAGTTGCGCCTTTATTCTCTTGCTCACGTGACTTATTTTCAGAAACTTCATCTGACCAAGATTGTTTTTTTTTCCTTTGTCATCGTCTGGGAGTTTGTAATCAAATCCAGTATCTTTGAACAAGTAGTTGTCGTTATTTTTAGCATGCATGGAGTTATTCGTGTTTTGTTTTTGGGAAACTGGTTGTAAAAGACTTTAGGCCGAAATTGTATCAACATCCATTTCTAGTGACACGTTTATAGAGGAACTGTCGTCGGTAGCTGTTTGTTCATTTAGAGTATCTTGGTTGTTTGAAGACATAACTTTATTAATAATATTTTCAATTTCAGGTTCAATATATTCTTTGTTCGAAGGTGTAAGAGTTCTAGGTTTTTTAGAAGGAATATTGACTTCGTTTGTTTCAGTTTTATTTGATGAGGAGCTTGAAATATTGGAGTTGTTGACTAGGGTATTACATTTGTTGCTTTGATAACTATTTTTTGTTTGTTGTTTGGAAGAGAACGCTCTAGTAACTGGCATTTTATTTTTATAAAAATATATATTAATGATTTGCAAATTTTTTTTATTAGTGGTAATTAGATAGAATATTTTTTACATTAATAATTATTATTATGAATGTTGTAATAAACATGCACACATCAGTGATGATAAATATGTATTATTCATTATGCTCAAGGAAAGGATCAAATGACAATATAAACAAAAGGTCTGTACCATAGTTGTTAGCTAAAATTGCTTCTCTTAGTAAATAATTGTCGCCGAATTCAAATTGCCGAAATAGTTTTTTATAGTAGTCGGAATTAATTTTATTAGTGGCCAAAATTATATCCTAAATTATTTGAATTCTTTGGCTCAATAGCCAAAATGCTGTGTGGTTTTTTTATGCCATTAATATAGAGAATATGGAAAAGCCAAAATGTTGCTGAAATATTTGGAAAATGCAAAAATAATTTCGGCTAACAACTATGGTCTGTACACATTTTTTTTAATCAATATGATTGAAACCATTTTATTAAATTATTGTTAATGAAAATAAAATATTGCAAATATTAATTAATTTTTTGCCTTTTGCTCTTTGATTGGTCTATCTCTTCTCTCTTTCTCTCATTTCAATTTTAAAAAACCTACAAAGTGAACATAAAACTATATATATAGAATTATCCATATATGAAAATTAATAAATGCAATAGTTCTAATGAATATCAAAAAGCAATTGGTTTTTTAGAAAAAGGTTGTGATTGTGATTGTTCTTCAAGAATTCCCAAAGAATAATTTGCAGAATTAAGAGAATCCTTTCAAGTTCTTCCCAAGTCTGAACAGGACATATTTTTAATGGTCTAGTTAAAAGCAATGGATGGTGAGTCAATAAGCATCAGCAGACGTCTTAAGAAGAAAATTGGATGTAATAAAAGAACTTTCTATCATTGAGATCACAATACAGTCAACCCTTGATATAACGAATTTTATGTCCTGAACTTCAACTTCGCTATAGAGCTATAGTGAATTTTTTAAAGAATTTGATTGGCTAGTTCGTTATAACGAGGGTAAATTTAATATAGTTGTCCAAAAAATTCGTTATATAAAAATTCGCTATAGAGAGGTATGACTGTACACTCCTTTGTCAAGAAACTTATCTCAATATGTTAGGAATTGATAGGACTTATTTTGAAAATATTAGAAATCATCTGATAAACAATGGTCTCCTGCCAAGAATTCATGGCAATATTAAAAGGATGCCTCAATAGAAAACTAAGATAATGATTGATAAAAATATTGCAAAAGTTCTAAAGAATTTTCTAGAAAATTATGCAGAAGTTCATGAATTATCAAGTCCAGGCAGAAGTATCAATAGAATAACTCAATCAGTTATATTTTTATCGGCAGAAATAAGTTATAAATCAGTCTACAGAGATTTTCTGGCTGGTCTAGAAGAAGATAGTAATTTGAAATCATTGAAGTATGATGCATTCAGAAAATTATGACATCAATTAGTACCAAAGATTCAAATTATGAGTCTCAGGACTGACTTGTGTGATACTTGTCAGCATTTTAGAAATGGTTTATATTATAATGCTTGTCAGGAGGAAGAAGCTAAAGATTTGCTTAAAAGATTTAAAGAACATCTGTCTAAAGCCAAAGTAGAAAGAAATTATTATAATAAAAACACCAAATTAGCAGAGGAATAAAGAAAACTAGTTGATCAATGTTATTCCAAAGGTAAAACATCATATTGCAGTATTGATGCTACTGCTCATTATAGTTATGATTGAGCCCAAAAGTTCATGTGTCACATTTGAATCAACAAGTAAATAAAATTTATTACCTTAGTCAATGTAAAGTTCATTTATTTGGTATTCAAGATGAAGCAGCAAGGGAATAAATTAATTATATTCTTAATAAAGATGAAATTATAGGAAAAGGACCTAATAGTACTCTTAGTATGATTTTTGATGGAATTAAGAAAATGAATAGAGGTGAAAAGCATTTAATAATTACTTGTGATAATGCAGGTGAACAGAATAAAAACAATGTAACAATTTGATTTTATTTATATTTAGTAATTTATGGATATAATGAAAGTGTTGAATTGAATTTCATGATTTCAGAATATACCAAATTCAAGTGTGATGGTAGTTTTGGCTTGATTAAAAACTCTATAGAAGAACAAGAGTAGATTGTGTGGGTCATATTATAAAAGTCATCAAAAGATCTAACCCAGCAGGATTGAATAAAACTCAATGTTATGAAGGTGGAAAAGGTTTTCAATATTTAGATCTTAAAGCTATTTTGGGAATTTATTTTAAGAAACTAAATGGTTTACAAAAGTATCAACATTTTCTTTTTGAAGCATCTAATCTTGATACAGTGAAAGTTCAAGAAGTTGCTAATTGGCCTTTTACTGAATTCAATTTAATGAAAGTCAAGAAAGCAGATATTTTTGAAGAGATTAAAGCTTTATCAATATTAGTATTAACACCACCTTCTTTGGATTACAAAAGACAAGAGTATCTTTATCATAATATTCGCTCATTTGTGAAAGATGAGTACAAAGATATTACTTGCTCAAGACCAATCTATATTGGAAATGAATAAAATATTTAGAATAAAATTACCATCATTACTTCACCACTTGTTAATTTGTCCCCTTACTGTCATTAAGTTTAATCTTTTGACAAATATTGTAGCTTTTTTCACATTTAAAGTAAAAAAATACTAAAATAATTTATATACTTAACATACTCCTATAAAAAGGATATAAGTATATTAAAAGAATAAATAAAAAAAAGGACAAACATGATAAACATTATAAACAAACAACAACAAGCAAATAAAGAATTATTAAATGAAATTGAAATGTTGAAAAAGCAATTATTCAATAAAGAACAAGAAATTACTGAATTAAAAAATCTAGAAGTAAGTGAAAAAGAGGAAGTTGAATTTAAGCAAGAAGCAATGGAAAGAATTCACCAAATATTGGTAGATATGAGGGAAAGATTTTCTCATTGTAGCAAGAATATTGAACAAGATTTAAGAGAATTGATTAGTAGACAGTTAAGAAATCAATTTATGACTGTTTGTTTTCAACATAGCCTTATGCACAACTATAAATGGGAAGGTAAAGAAAATCTAGAAAATGTAGTTGAAAGAATTATTATAGATTACTTTGAAAACACTAAGTTAGCCACTGAATTGAAAAAAGATTGGAAAATATGAAATCAAAGAGCTCATATTTTTTCTAAAATAGAAGAAGAAGGTAATATTTGAGGCAAGCCTGCTAAGGATATAATTTTTAAAGATATTATAGGAAGCAAGATTGAACAAATTAAAGATTTAGAAGCAGAGGTAGAAGCAGTTAGAAGAAGAGAATAATAATCACAAAAAGGAAATCAAAAGGTTAAAGACTCAGTTAGAACAGTTAACTTCTCAACAAGTTGCTCAAATTGAAGTTAAAAAGACTAAAAGATGACCTTGATTGAAAATAAAAAAGTAATTTAAAAAAAATTGAGGAAATGCTTACCTCTTGTAAATTGAAATTAATTTCAACTATCAAAAAAAATGGTAGTTATTTTCTTTTTAAAGATTTTTGCTTTTTATTAGGTAATAATGCATCATCATGATGCTTCCTTTTTCCAACATTTATTATTTTTCTTTCTTCTTGGTAAATTTCATAGGTAATCCTTTCTTTTCTTAGATAAGCTTTCAATACCTGAGTATCATTTATTTTGAAAATGTAAGGAGCAATTTTTTCACCTTATTCTTTCTTCAAAATACTTTTAACAGTACTATAATTCTTTAGTTTCATAGTAGACCTAATGTAAATAAGTTTCATATTAAACTATTTTTGTCTAGACAAATATCATGATCACATTATATTGTAATACAATTGTGATATTAAACAAACACTATTGATCCCCGAAATCTTTTGTAATACTAATGTTCATTTTGTCTGGTTTTATTGCAGCATACCTCATATTAATTAATATAATTGAAAAAAAAATTAATAATCTTCTTAAACAAGATTTGAATTATAATAAAAGAACTTAGAAAATAAAGGTACAGTCATACCTCTCTATAGCGAATTTTAATATAACGAATTTTTTGGACAACTATATTAAATTTACCCTCGTTATAACGAACTAGCCAATCAAATTCTTTAAAAAGTTCACTATAGCTCTATAACGAAGTTGAAGTTCAGGACATAAAATTCGTTATATCAAGGGTTGACTGTATTATTTGAAAATGTATAAATATACATGATATGATTCAATAAATTTATTCAAAAAAATCTTTCACTGTCTTCTCTGTCTTCTTTTTATTAAACTTCTCCAAACACAAATTTAATAATATCAAAATATGACTGAAATGGTTTGGACTTTTGATGTAACAGAACATTTAATAAATCTTCATAATAAATATTACGAAGAATTTGAAAATGCTCTAAATACTAAGCATGTTACTATCTGGAATAGGATAGCAACCGAAATAAATAATCATCATCCAGCTCAAGTTACTGGCAGACAATGCCAAGTAAAGTGAGCCATACTAGTTCGTGGTTATGGAAACTCTAAAAGAATAAGGATTAGAAATTTAGAAGAATTTCCAATAAGATATCCAAATCAATTTGAGGTAGTATTTTACCATTTGATGAGGGATGAATTTTAGTTGTTTCAAGTATTAATGATAGTCTAATTTAAATTTATTGTTTGTTTTAAATAAATATATATTTATATTTATTTTACTTTTGATAAAATAAGACATATTTGAGGCAACGAATCGATAAATATCAATTCGAATTTAGAGAATGCAGGTATTCTCAGAACTAATTAAAAAGCAAAAGTAGAGAATGCAGACATTCTCAGAATTGATCAAGAAGTAGGGATTGATCTCAAGGAAGAGATAGAAGAAGTAGAAGGAGAAGTTAAATTTTCATTATTTTTATTATATCATTTTTCATTTTCATTTTAATATTATTTTTTTATTTTTAGTTTTATTATTTTTATTATTTTTATTTTATATATATTTTTCTTTAAATTTGAGTAGCAATTCAGTTCATACCAAATATCGGTTGGAGTAAAGATGGTACAGCAATTGATTTCAAATTTACAAAATGTTGCAACATAAGCTAAAATTAGTTGCAACATATGTTGCAACATTATAAGTTGCAACATATATAGGTTAAAACTAATTGCAACGTAAGTTGCAATATATTAATTACAGTTTCCATCTTTAATTGTATCTATTGTAAAAAATTAATATTATTAATAATTTATTTATTGATAATACTTTAAAATTACAATTATCCCTTAAATATTCTAGTAATATTAATTAAAAATATTATTATTATATAAAAAACATATTTTAATATATTTTTTTATTAACTTTATTATAAATATTTTAAAATAATTTTATAACTTTTATAAATTTCAGAAAAATCAATAATCTTTTTTATAAATATAATAAGTAATTTACTTTTCAATATATTTATATATTTTAATTAATAAAAAAATTTATTTAAAAAAAATAATAAAATTAAACTTTTAAATAAAATATATAAACGATTCTTTCTTACTTAAATAATCTTATATAAAATTATTAAATACTTATGATCATAATAATTGACCCTACCATATATATCTTATATATTTATCACATTGTATTACACAATTTTTGTTTATGCCAATTTTGCACAATATTTTTAAATACATTTCCCGTAATTTCGTCACATGAAGAGTTTTCAATAGATCATAAAACGCGTAAGAACTTTTTTTTAAAAAACAAAAAAAACCATATTTTTTTGAAGATTGCTTTCTTTTCCGTATAACTTCGACATAATGGCAGCATTAGCATCGAGTAGTTTTGAATTCAATATGTTAGTCACTGAAGTGACCGAAGATAGTTCTTCGGATGTTAGTGAAGAGATTGATGAATTAGCAGGAGATCTTGAACCTATCACGGAAGTTGATAATATGAAGAATGATATACCAAATAATGATAAGCTAGTTCCTTGTAATGATGATAATAACACGAGTAATGTAAAGGAACAAGAAAAAGGAGGAGACGATGATATTTACGAAATCGAAAAAATAGTAGATCATCGAACGTATAGGGTATGTTATCCTTTACAATTAAGGAAATTATTATATAAATAAAATTTTCACATTAACCAAATTATCCTTTTTATTTTTATTTTTGAGAATAGGGATCAATACAATATATGATCAAGTGGAAAGGTATGTGAATTGCTTAATTATAACCTTTGTAAAGGTCAAAATATATGTATTTTCTTGAAATTAATTGACACTACTATCACATATAGGATATTCTGAAAAACATAATTCTTGGGTGTCAAAAGAGCACGTGTATATATTTTTTTTTATTAATTTATTTCCATGAAATTTATTTAGGATTGTTTTAAAAAATATCTCGTCCCCCTTTTTTTATCAAAAATTGATTTTTATAGATTTGCGGAACAAAAGGAAAGTGAATATTGGAATAATAAAGAAATAGAAGCAAAAGAAAAAATAAAGTCATTAGCAGATAGACATAATGTTAATACAAAAAGATCGAAAAGACAAAGGTCCAACAGAATTAAAAAAAATCAAGAGACACATGTCAGACAAAAGAAAAGCTTTGTTGAATTAAAATCATCGAAAACTAATGAAAACTTGTTGAATAATAATGATAATCACAATGATAAACATGATAATATGAATGGTATTATATCTTCAGTTACTCCATTACGATCTTCCGAAGTAACTGAAGTTGAAAAAGATGAAGCAAATGATAATTATGATGAAGGATTATATGAAAAAGAAGAAATATTTAAAGAAGCAGAAGAAGATGATGATGATTATGATAACTTTACGCCTGCTGCTATAGCTGGAAGTTGGGAACCTTTTGTTAAAGACGTTGCTACTATCCAACAAGATCCATATACGGGAACACTAATAGTTTTTCTGAATTGGTTTGCATTTTAAAATTAAGTTAATAATTAATTTTTTTTAAAAAAAAAAAAAAATAACAATTTTTTTGTTCAACATAATAAATAGGAAGAATGGACACCGTACATCACACACTAATAAAGTAACAAATGTAAAATGTCCACAAAAAGTATGACTTTAATTTTTAAACGAGTGTATGTTTTGATGTTCTGTTAAAACCTGTAATTAAATTATTCTTATTCTTCTATTATAGATGTTAGAATTTTATCAACAGCACGTGCAATTCGTTCATCAACAGCATTAGGATTGATTATCAGATAATTTAGCAAGCTGATTTAAGGAATCGAACAAAGATGACGCATAAATAGTGTATATTTTCATCATGATATTTGTTAGTAATAATAAATAGATAATTAATTATTATCGATTCAGCATTTCGGTCTTCGGAATATGCTTCTTATACAGATTTTTGGTTTTAAAAAAAGGTGAAATAAATATGTCATAATAAATATATATAATATTAAATAATTCTAATGAATAATACAAATTAAGTTATAATATACAACATGCAACGTACATATTTTATTCATTTTAGTAATTTTAGTTGAAACCAGGATTATATTGACCATTATACCTACTATTAAATCTAAATTGAGTGCTATAATTGCAATAACTTTGACTTGACCCAAAATCATCATTTTTGAATTCTTCAGCTCTAATTTTTAATATGTCATCATTTGTACTTTCAGGCTTTTCATAAATGGTGGGTGATCGTTGTGCAGCAGGTGGAGGTGGTTGAACTCTCGTACCACCGATATACCAAGAAGTTCTTGTATCAACTACGGTGTTTTCGCCTTTTTCAATTACATCATCATTATTATACTTTGGTATATGATCTTTCCTTTGATACGCCGACAATGTTAATGTGATATTATTTCTCGATGTTGAACTTAATTTGAGGAACAAGAAAAAATGATTTAATATACATATGAAATAGTGAGAAAAAGAAAGAGCATTCATTATAAATACTTACCAAATTAATAATGTACAAATAATTACCAATGTAGCTACGATAGAAGAAAGTTCGGTCATAGCAGCAAAGGTTTTATTTAATACTTCATGAGAATCAATTTGCATTCTAAAAAATGCAAGTAACCCAATTCCCAAGATATACCATACAAATACAAATATTAAAGTTTTATAAAATAATTTCATCTGGGATTTTCAAATTTAAAAGGTTTTAAATTAGGATTTGAACGCGAGGAAATAAGAAAAAAAAAAAGGATGATGGAAAAATGATTTTCTTACCATGTCAGCGAATTTCTTATATTTTTGTATTTCGAATTCGTGCACTGATGATAATATTGATTCTTCAGCCAAATGTACCAGCCTTCGACTATTCCAAATGGATAAAAAAATGTTTAAAAAAATATACCGAAAAGTGCTGCGCCGCGACTCTTCACGTGATAAGATTTCATTACCTGTAAATGACCAATATGATAGCCAATATTCCAAATGCTATGGAAAAAATCAAAAGATGAAAAGCCCAACAAATCTTTTCCAATTTCCGATTATGATTTTGTTTAGCGACAGCAGCAATCAATAAAGGAATGAAAGTCATTAAGAAAAAAATCGAAACAAACATCCAATAATAGAATGACACCACATTTGGACGAAAAAGACTTGTTTTGCTCTGTAAAATTTGTTTTGGTTCTTGTTCTTGTGATGTACGCTGCTGAAAATTCATCCTTGGTATGGCATAGAATCTAGAAATTCAAAAAGGATGAAAGATAAGCATCTTGAAAAGATACGTGTTAAAATCACGTGTACGGGCAGTTTTACTTACAATCCTGAAGCGTAAGTTGCAACAGCAATGACTGGAGGGAAAGCCATAAGTTCAAATAAAAAATGTCTTAAATAATCGTTTTTAAGGTTTGATAATTGTACAAAAATAAATATTACTTTTGTAATACACCAAATGTCAGCCCAAAATAAGAAACCATCTAAAGCTGAAAAACATTGACCATTCCATAAAATACTATTATACTTTATTCTTCTATATAATAATAAAATGGTACTTAAAATGAATGTAATTATTACTAATACTAATTCTATTTCTATATTTGTACGAAAGAAAGAATAATCTTTACATCCTTCAATGTTCAACTCCCACCTATAACATCAATATGAAGAAAAGTTAAAAGAAGGAAAAAAATGTTTAAAGAAATGTAAATTTTTTTTTTTTACTTACCGACAAGAAATCTGTTCGTATGTTGCCATTATATGTGATAAAATAAAATATAAAAATGAAAGGATGAAGGATAAAGTCTAAATTAATTAACAATCTAAAGGGATGGAAAAAATCTCAAATTTTCACCTCAAATAAAAGAAAAAATAATGTGATCACACAATTTATATACATATTTTACTTTATTATGCAATATAAATAATATAAATAAAAAAAAAAGTCCGATTATTTATTTGTGAAATTCTTTAAAAAAAAGTACCCGGTATTTTTATCACGGCCGAAATAACTTTGTCATAAAGACTATTTGCAAAAGTAAATAAATATATCATGTAATGCGACAATAAACATTTAAAATCTTTCGTGCTGTTTATATCTTTTCTTTTCTAGATTTGAGCTCGATATTGTGGCACGATAAACTTATTATTTGATATAACAGCTTCTTCCTTCTATTATTCGTTTTCCCCTGCTTTTTTTTTAAATTCTATGATCAAGTTACAAGATTGTTTACAAATAAAGTACGTTCTTAATACAAACAATATTTCTTACAAACAAAACAATTTATATTTTACGAGATTAATAATTCATTCTTTTTTTGACTCTTGATTGTTTCCTGAAATGGAAATATGTGCACTGCTTGATTAATATAAAGATTATTTTAAGAGGGGTTTCAAGGTTTCATCCCATTAAAAATAACTCCGAAGATAACCGATATTTTGTTCGACAGGGAACCTTTTTGCCCAAAACCAATAAAAATCAATGTTTTTGGAAAATTCTTTTTTTTCCTAAATCGAGTCACGGATCAACATTACAATGAATACACATGAATGGAAATTCACATAAGGCTTAACCTTTTATAGGAAACAAGTATTGGAATCGCACATATGCAGTTAGCCCGGTTTGAGAATTTCAGCAAAAGAACCTATTAAATAACAAAACTATTTCGAAGTAATCAATAATATAATAAATCACTTCATTGCAAGATTTAATTAATTAATTCTCCTCTTCGGCGAAATAGTTTATAACTTTCTCAGGACTAACTAACAAGCATATACAATTGGTATTGTAAACTAATATTACATATATAATCATGTGATAAATAAAAATTCATTAATATTAGAGAAAATCAAAGTTAAATGACCCAAAGATTTTTTATTTTTACTATAACAAATATTAAATCATAAACGTAAAATAAACGTCTAAATAAAAATTATAAATTATTTGGACATGAAAACTAAACAACGGGTTTGATTTCTCTACCAGCGGCCTTTTCACGTTTAACCATCATGGCTTGAGATTTAACTCCCATAATTCCACCACCCCATTGCTTCTTAACTTCTTCATATTTATCATTATAATTAACCTTAATAGTGCTAATCAAATTAGTAAAAGCAGTTTTGTCTTCGTCTTTAATATCAACAAATGCCAGGGCCGTGACAGTCTTTTTATGAACCACAGCTCCCAATCTAGCTTTCCCTTTAATAATTGCATAAGGTACTCCCATCTTTCTACACAAAGCTGGCAACCATAAAACAATTTCAATCGGATCAACATCATGAGCGATCAAAACCAAATTGGCTTTCTTGGCTTCAATTAATGCAGTAATGTGATTAATGCCATATTTAACTACGAAAGGTTTTTTCGGTTCATACTTTTTACCTTCGGCCTTACATTTCGCTAATTCTAAAAGTCGCTCTTTTTTTTCAACTTTGGTTTCAGGTCGATATTTGTTGAGAAGTTTGAAGGCATTGATCGCGGTGGTTTTGTCCAGTGCTTTGGTGAATTGATTAATTGCCGGTGGCACCTTAAGACGTTGATTAAGAATCCTTTTTTGTCTTTGAAGACGAACATACTTGGGCCATTTAACGAAGCGAGTCAAGTCTCTTTTGGGTTGGATATCTTGGCCTAAATAACGTGAAAAGCATGGTTAGCGAAAGATTGATAAAACGGTATATATAAATTAAACTCTTGTTTAAACTAAGGTTAGGAATAAATTCACATACCAATTCCGTAATTTCTAGGTCTCTTCTCTATTAAAGGATTCTTAGCACTTTTGCTCGAATCCTTTTTCTTTACAGGATAAGGAGCAGGAGCTACTTTTCTCGAACCAGATTTCTTAGGAGGCTATAAGTATCATTTTTATTTAAAGTGGTTCATTGAGCGAAACATAATAATAATTATAAAAAAAAAAACTTATTAGTTTTTTTGTTTTTTTTTTATTCTATGTTTGCTCTAATACAAGTTTTGTTTCCTCCTTCTTATCATGAATAATCATGGAAGATAGAAAGAAAAAAAAGCTTTGTATGTATTTGCTACCAAGATACCCTCAGGCAATCTTGTGCGTTCTTTAAATCATCAGTTGCAATGCAATGAATCGAATTTATATTCAATACTCTACCATGATAAATTATCTCTTTTTAAAAATGATGGATTTGTTTCCAAAGATATCCGAAAAAAAAAATTTTTTTGATTTTTTTTTTTTTTTAAAAAAAAAAAATTCATGATATCTGATTAGTTGATGTGATTTGACGATCATTTCTAAATTAACTTTTGATGATATTAGTAACGTTATGTCACACTATTGCTGTGTTTGACGTAGGGTGTCCAGGATTTCATGGTGTGATGACCTAAAAAGTATGGTGTGATTTAATTAAAAAATGTGATTTGGTGCGATCTTAATGCCGGCCAGAATTAACAAAATTTCAGCCAAAATTAACATTTATTATACTACGAAAAAAATTTATTGAAACAATACATTTAATTTTTATTAAACTGTAATTAATAAATCCTAATTAATGTTACCACCAAAATTAAAGTAAAGAAAATTAAGTATCTGAATGCTTTCTTTTTTAAGTGCAACCCTTCTATCTGATAAGATATTTTTATAACTAGAAAAGCTACGTTCAACATACTGGTAACCAAATATATACTAAAGCTAATGCACTAAGTTCTAGTAATAAATGTGTTTTGTTTTGCCAATATATATCTAGATCTACTAATTCCTCAGCTGTTTCATTAAGCCCACAATAAATGATCCATTCTTGTATTAAAGTATCAGTAGGAAAATGAAATTCGTAAATAATTCTATAATCTGCCATGTTATGATTAATTATGTTAGATTGAATAAATCTTGGATCAAAGCATTGTATTGTTTTGAACAATGATAAAGCCGGATGATGAGGTATGTGTTTTTTGCACTTTTCATAAGCTAATGCAAAAGCTTTAGAAAATAATGAAACAAATAGATCCTTATTATAATTTGTTCTTTCCAAAATTCGTTCTATTTCATCTGAAATTGGAGGATTTCTTTTTCCTGACAAAAGAAAAGCTTGAAGGTTTAATATTCGTGAATAAACAAATGGAGCTATTGCTTTATTTCGTATTTTAAAGAATTTTAAGTCATTAATTAATCTAAATAAAATTTAATTAACAATTAGTAATAAATTTATATATTTAATAAATTAATTAAAATTTTCTTACTGGATGCAATTATATGTGATAAAATATATAATAATTCTAACACATAAAACATTGTTTCAGTTTTGACAAAAAGAATAAAGATCCTGAATAGCTTTTGAATTATGATTGATAGAATATTCTGCATTAATAAATGTAATTAAGTGAGAATATAAAGGTTTAATTAAACACAAAAATGAAAACCATGAATTTCACCGTATTTTGATTGGTAATAGTGCTAAAGTAGGATCTTCAATATTATTTCGCAATAAATGCTCTTTCCAATGAATTTTCCTTTTTGAGTTATAAACAAATATTGCTTTAAAATTTTTGACTAATTTATCAACTAATTCGAATTTTTGAAAATCAACCCATGTTTCTCCAATCAAATTAATAATGTGTGCTAAACAGCAATTATGCTTCATTTTAGGCAAAAAAGTGAATAAGTGTGAATAAGCTAATTTCATATACGAAACATTATCAGATATAAAAAAAATAATATTTTCATAAGGAATATTATAAAAATGAAGTGTATTCATGACAAATTGGAAAATAGATGAAGCATTTACATTAGATAAAAATTCAGTCTTGGCTAATTTAGTTTGATTACAATAACTAAATAAAAGATTAATGGCATGTTGATCACACCGATCTGTTGTTTCATCAACAGTTATACAAATAATCTTATCAACAATACTATTTTTTAATTTGTGAAGTTCTATTTCGTATGACATTGGAAGATATTTTTCATGGAGTTGATTTGCATCAGTAATTAATCCCCCTAAAAATTATCATTAATTTATTAAATTTATTAAATAAATTAAATACCATAAATCAAATAAAAAGTGGAAAATATTACATACCATTTTTACAATATTTCTTTAAAAATGGTTTAAGTTTTTCGATTTTTTCTAAAGGAATATCTGCAAAAGTAAAAGCTTCAACAACTTTAACATTTATTATTTCTTTTTCATTCAAAGTATTTCCAACTAATGAAGTTATAGTTTTTTGAATTAAATGATTAGAATTATTTATATTTTTTTTTTATTATTTTCATGTTTGAGAGTTTGAAGATGTTTATCTACAACAGATTTTACTTCATGGTCAATTTTACATTGCAATGTTTATCTACAACAGATTTTACTTCATGGTCAATTTTACATTGCAAAACCAGCACCACAATATGTTTCCTTGAAGAATATAATTTTCTCGATACAAAGAATTTTGAGATAAACGTATATAAGCGCTAACCATTTTTGTAAAAAAAGAACAAAGAAATGATCATTATTTAAAAAAAATAAAAAATATAGTAATTTTTGATTTACTGCGAATAGTGCGAAAAATATGAAATTTTGTCAAAAAATGCGATCACACCAAAAGTGTGAAAAAATGACAAAAAGTGCGAAAAAAATGTGACTATGCCATCCTGGACACTCTAATTTGACGTGACAAATATGATTTTTTATACCGATTACTTAATAGACATCCACAGAAATTTTCGCAAGAAATGTGAAAGTAACTGGTTCTCATGTCGGCTGATCTGCAGCAGCGATAACTACCCTTGTATCTTTTTATAAGAGCGTAATTTCATGCTGGTCGCTCAGCGACGGTGAAGTTATAGGTTATTTGACAGCTAACAACTATTCGTATCAACCATTCAATGGCGATGGCAGTTGATTCATTGATTTTGCTGAAGTCTATTGTGTCAGCCGATCTGCGGCGACAATAACTTCTCTTATATCTTTGGATACCTAGGAGAAGCCGTATCTTTATGCCAGCCACTCAGCGGTGGTGAAGTTATAAATCAGTTGAATATCCAAATTATCTCTTGGTAGCAACCATAACAGCTGAGATATGATTTATTGAAATATACTTTTTCAGTTACATAAAATAGAAAGGCGAATAAAATGTATGATACTATCAAAGAGGGGGGGTACACCATTTAATGCGAGTCTCAGTATCAAGTTATTTCTTTGCTCTCTCAGTTTTATTATAAATTTCTATATTAATTTGTTTTGTTTCTATCGTTATTGCTAACTATGAGATTTTTACACCAATATTCTTTTTCTACATTAGATTTCCGAAATAAATTATTCCACATAAATTTTCGTTTATCTATCTATAGATTAAGAAATTTCGAACCTACAGAATAAATTCGGAAAATTTCAACTGAGGTAAAAAAAATAATCAATGCAATATTTCCAATTCATACTTACTGTTACATCTCACTTTCAGAATATTCTAGTTTGCCTTGTTTTCAAGAAATTTGACGCTTAATTTTTTTATCACCAGTATGATACTGCACCAAGTATTAAGAATTCGGCATATGAAGATGCTTATCATAAATTTTACTATGCTGATGATACATGTGGAATTGATTAGATAAGATAATATCTCATCACTAGAATTTATTTTTGTAATACTACGTCTATTATACGCATGATGATTGACAAAGATTTTTCCGGCAAAGATCAAAATGCCGATATATAACAAGAAGAGCAATATGTCCATTTTATTTTGGAACATCTATAGAGGTGGGAAAATCGATTAACATTGTGATGACATTCTCAAGAAGCTAGCTAAGTAATAAAATCAACATACCTTATTATTGCGTTATGGAATATGGGAGTTCGTTTGAATGATATTATTGATGATGTAAGTTTTATTATTTTACTTGATTTTTCATTTTACTTGTATAAGGCGGATAAAAGGGTTCACTAACCAGGATAACACCTTTTTATATAATTTATAGGATCGATTTTGTTATACACTTTTGGGGAAATTATGTTAATATAATTGTATCATGAAAATCTGATCAACTGCCTCTTCTTAATTTAACACTATCCATATGTAAAGATCATCAAGGGGTCCTTTTACAATAATATACGTAATAATTTTGAGAATATGTGAGAAAGTTTGAGAATAAAATCCCTGGATCTACACTGGCAATCTTATTTGCTGATCCAGATTTCCTGTAATAATATACATACTCTCGAGCAATAAAAAATTAGTATGTAAGGTCTAAAAATTATTACCAATCACCATGAGAAAAATAATTGACTACATTTTGCGGGTCACTCAATACCCTAAATGTTTTTATTTGCAATACATTAAGCTAAAATAAATTATATGAGCCCTGAGTATATGATGCCATTCTATAACTGTAAACTATTTAGTATACATGATTATTGATATTTCTCTATTCTAACTTTTTTTCTTTGAGGTAAAGTTTGAGACGTAGTCCTGATACATGCATGTCATATGATAATCGTGAAGACTCTTCTCACTTCCAACCAATAGAAGTAGTTAATTATATTATGATAATTTCAATGACGTATGGTATATATAATGCAGGTTCGAAAAAAGAAACAGCCTGTCAAAAGACTTGGCAAGAGTTTTTCTGATGCATTTCAGGTGATCGGTCAAGTTCCTCTAATACACATGTATTTTTGCATAAGCCACTCCTCATGTGATTTTGAGAGAATATATCTTTAGAAAATGGTTATTTGTCCTCGAGTTTTAGGACCTTTATTTTTGGCACCATTAAGCAAATCTACCATTCTTTCATCAGTTGGTGTAATATCACAACTGATCCATGACCTAACCATCCTTTTTTACCTTATCCCATTAGAATGATGAAATCAGTTATGAGAATACCTATTTTATTTCTATAATATTCTGCTTTGAAGACAAGTCCATCTTGACTGAATACATCACAAAATGCTTTCATATTAAAGAGTTCTCTCATTAAGGAGTAATATGCTTTTTTTCTTAGATCATCATATTAGTTTTCAAGCTTAATCGAAAAATTAATAAAGTTATTAATCTAAGGCATATTTTTTCGATCATATGATAATACTTCGTAAACTTCATCAACTACTAGATCTTGATGAGTAAGTTCTTGCAATTCTGTATCCATTACTATCACACTTTTGGGCTGAATCTTATTGGCTGATGTTGAAGTTACCGATAGTGTAGATTGAAAATATCTTTTATTCTTTTTACGAATCATAATCTTGACTTTAGAAGAGTGAATTCAAAATTTTGAAGAAAAAAATGAAGAGACAGACACTGTGCATGGATCAGCAAATTCTTCTAAATTGGTGATCACTGCTCCAGACTATTCAGAGCATAATCATCAGAGGAGTCATATTATTACTATAACCATCTTCATCCTCTGATTTAATCTTAGAGCTAAATAACTCAGTTTCAGTATATTCTGAATCATAATATTCACTTAGATCAAGATTTCTCATAACTTTATTATATTTTAAAAACTTGGTTATTAAAACTTTCCCATCTGAATCATTTGCGATGAAATTAGTGAATAATAATTCATAGAATATATATAATGAAGGAGGTAATATATCAATGTCATTTCTTATACAATAAAGTTTTTTCTCTTCATTTTTTTCACAATATCTCGCATCCCATTTATCAATTTTGTATTCTAATCTTACTAACCAAATATTACTTAAAACCAAATCATATTCAGACTTATCCACAATGTCAACGTCTGAAATCAACCTTACTGCGCTGATCATTGATGACCTATGGAATGATGACGTAATAAGTACTGTGCCAAATGATCTACAGAATCCCTGATTTCCCTGAT
>CAMKVN010001297.1:0-19427 GCA_946474995.1 Funneliformis geosporum | reverse complement strand
AAGCTAATTTATGCCAATATTAAACTATTTTTAATATTAATATTAATTGATAACCAATTTTTTATTTATTAAAATGCTGATTTTTTTGGCAATAATTAATAGAATTATACTATTTTTTGGCAAACTTTAGTATTTTAAAATGTGACAAATTGTATTATTTATTTAATGATATGAGAGGTTTGCTAGGAATATGAGGGCTCTGAGTATTTTTTATTAAAATTTTAATTTTTATTTTAATCTAACATTATCAAAAATTAAAATGTAATAAAAATTAAAATTTTAATAAAAAATACTCAAAGTCCCATTTTACTAGCAAACCTTCCATATATTATATAATTATTAATTGTTAAATGATAATTTTTATTAAGTAACAGTTATATTAAACAATTTTAGTTATAACAAAAATGATATTTTTTAATAATGATCAGCAGAAATTAGATTATATTTAAACCAATATTATACTTTAAAAAAGTAGCGAAATGGATTATTAGTATTAGTGTAACTAAATATTTTTAATAGTTGTATATTTTGTATAGCAATATTTTTGAAAATTTATAAAATAATTAATTATTTCTAATGTATTTAGTAATTTATGTTTTTTACTTTTCTGATTGAATATTGTTAGCAGTAATATAATAAGTATTTTGAAAGTTTTTATATTATAAAGATTTTAACAAGAATTTACAAAAAAAAATTTTTTATTTTTGCAAGCATTTAATTTATACTGCTTAATTTGCAATTAATTCTTTATTTTTTACAAATTTCAATGAAAAGAAAATATATCTATTTATATTTTTATCAACTTAAGTATTATCAAATAATTTATTAATAATAGAATAGATAAATATATTTATATTTTAATATATCATATATGCTAATTATAATATTAAAGTTTTCTTTTTTTTTATGTTTTAAATAATATATTTTACATTTTATAAATAACTGAATTTAATTAATAATAATTTTAATTTCAATTATTTAATATCAAAAATTAATGTTATGTGAGTATTGAGGATTGTGAAAGAATAAGAAAATCTTGATAATAAATAGTAAACCTAAGTAGTTTAAATAAGTTTCGTATTTTTTTTAAATTAAAATTTAGTAAAAATATTAACAAGTATAAAAGACAGATTAAAAATCCGCAAATTTAGAAAGATTAAGTATTACAATATAAAATTTAAATTTTTTTATTAATAAATAAATCTATCTAATTAATTAACATCATATGAGATTTTTTGGGGAATTTTTGGAATTGTTGTGAATTTATTTTTATAACTACCTAAAGACAAATATTAATTTACAATATATTCCTCTTAAACAAAACATTAATGCTCTAATAAAGATAAATGAATTCTATTTTTAATAAAGATTAACATTTCTAATTGGATTAACTTAAGACTAAACAATTTATTTTATTATTAAATTGTTTTATTTTTGCAAAGAATATGTGAAACTTGAAATCAATCAATCCTAAATTAATTTTGGTTTGAAAAGATCATAAAAACAAAAAAAAATCATGCATTTAAATTTTATGTCTGTCTGATTATGTAATATACACTTAAGTGTACCATTATACATCCAGTTTCATACGTTTTATTTTAAGTATTACTTTAAATTTGAGACAACACGTGTGCTTTATTAATTCTGTTTTTTTTTGATTTTTGATTTTATCTTTATTTTTTTATTTTATTATTATTATTATTATGATTAATATTTTATCAAAATTTCCATACAATTAAAAAAAAATATTGTATTATCTATCAATATTCATAGAAAGGAGTAATAAAATCTATAGGATCAGAAATGTTTGGGATGGATCTCTCCAATTCTTCTAATGCGTAATAACTAGAATATTCATTATATCGTTCATCCATATCATCGTCAGTGGTAAAATAAAAGTCGTCATTTAAATATATATAATGATATCTAAATTTCTTCAATGATTTCTTTTGTTTGGCATACTCTGTCAAGACCTTAAAGTGCTGAGCAGTGATTAATTCTTTATTATGAAAAGTAATTTCATTTAATGATGCCCTGCATTTGTCCAATAAGAAGAATCTCAACTCCTTACTTGAAATCATAAAATCAAATTCCAATACCTTCAGTGAAGTGGGGATCTGATAAATCAAGTCCCAAATGATGATTTCATCAAAGAATATTTGATTTTTAGAAGGGGGCTGTATGAGATTTTCCGAATATTTTAATTTTAAATGATTTAGTTTTGGTAAGTCGACAATTAATTTTAAACAAGAAATCAAATTGTTATTGTCAATGATCGTGGATAAATGTGTTATATTTGGACAATTTATAAGCATAGAAGGAACTTTGTTGTTTGATAATGAGAAGGTCAGCGTCTCCAATGTTTTATTTGAATATTCTAATAAGGTCTGCAACACTTTATAGCTATCATCTTTATTATACGGGTAACCATCCTTGGGTAAGAAAAATATATTCTTGAGATTGAACTTGATGACGGTATTCCTTGTGATGGATTCAAATGTAATCCTATTTTCCCTTGCCTGATTACCATTTATGATTGGCTCCTCATAGGGAACTATTGGCAACTCTATCGTTTCCAGACTTTTCAACTCAAACATTAAGAGAAGGAAATTATCCAACGTAATTTGAAATTCCAACCTTAGAAAAGTCAAACAATTAGATTGCGAAATAAGCGAATTATAAAATCTCTTATATCCAAATGAATCCGTGGCATCCGATATGTCCAGTGTCTTCAAATTTTGTTGTTGTTCAATTATGTTTGAAAGTATTCTCATGATTTCTTTGGATTCTGTTGATGGGACGAATGGTTTATAATCCAAACAGAGACATTTAATGGTTTTATTGCGTGAGATAAGTGAATTCAATAGATTTTTCGTTAGGGAGATTAAATGTTCCAATTCATCAAAATTTTGAAATTCATTAAAATCAAATTCCTCAAAATGGTATTCTATGTCAAATTCTTGAATTTGTGATAACACGTCGCTTGATCCTCTATAAGAAGTGATGTCAATAAATTGTATATTCTCATCATTAATCAGGTACATGGTATGATAATTAATGTGAAAGATTAAATTTCTCATTTTATTAACTTGATTAAAAAATAGGTTTTCAAAAATTTCATTCGTGAGAACTTCCTGACACAATTTCGTTTCTTCCTTCTCAACACACCAACAATGTATTGAATAGATGATCCTTATGTATTCGAACTCAACTAGGTATTTATGATATTCAATAGATGAAGGAGAGGAACCATTAGTGTTGATGATACCTTCATCAAGTAAATGTTTAATACGATCTTGAGGGAGGCATTTTATATACGTTCGTATGATCAACGATAACCTTTGCGTTGGGATTGTAAAAGAGAATGGATCATTCCATAATTTTGGTATCGCTAAATGGAAGAAAAAACGATTCACAAATAAACATGAATATAATGTTGATTTGTCATCAATAAATTGAAAAATATCAGTAATACAATCATCTGGCAACTTTACTATCGGTTTAAGATTTTCAAAGGTAATGTAAGACATTTTTTTTTTCAAGGGAGTTGATTTTTTGGAATCATAAATTCTGAAGGAATTTAAGGAGAGAAAAAGATTTCCATTTTGATTAGAAATTTCTGATTATTTATATTTATTTGAAATCTGTGACATGTGTGTAATGTGATACCATGCCGGTTTCGGCATAATGCTTGAACAAAAAACCTTTGATGACCCTGATTGTAAACTTGTGGCGCAATATATTGTTACACTGTTTGAATCATCACATATTATCACACATCAAAATTTCTCTCACTTTCATCTTTGGATGATAGGTAAAAATGATTGCTATTTATAATGGCCATTTAGGATGGTTTTGGATGTCGATCATTTTTCACGAATTTTTTTTATTCTCACACATATTTTTATTTTTATATAAAAATAAATAAATAAAATACAAAATAAAAATAAATAAAATAAAGATAAAGAAATACGAATTATTGCCGAGGTATCGTTCGACTTCTATGGAGAAAGACAATAAAGATACATGAAATTCTTGATAATGTTACCCATTTATACAAATAATGAGGTGCAATACCAAATTAGGTTAGGATGAGTTAATATTAACATATTACAAGAGGGATCAAAAAGCATCCCTTTATTGAAGTCAATTTAGTCAAATGATCAATTCAATATGAACCAACTTTGTCAAGTAAAATGCCCGTCATCATTTGATTAAACCTTTAAAATTAAATTAACACATGGATTGAAATCTGGATAAATTTTTTTGTTTGATTTGGTTGATTTCAAATCTCGAGACTGAAAATAAAAAAAAAACTTTTCTGGACGATCCTTCTATAAAAATTTGAATATAACGTGCGATGACATCAATTATAAAATGTTTCATTAAATTACCGATTTTGTCCAAATAAACATCCGAAAATATGTCATAAAATGGGATGTTTACCGAATGCAAATTTTGTGTCATTTCCTAACGCAGCAAAACGGAATTCCAAACAGATTCCTGAATTCCATGGATTCCTTTCATGTTCGAAAGTCCCTACAAAATCCAAATATTAAATTACTGTCAGAAAGCTATTATATGCAAGCTAATGTTTTAAAATCGAAAATATTAATTCTCTTACCATTTTTACATAAGTTACGTAATTAAAAAAAAAAGCTATCTGAAACCATGTATCCATCTTCACAATCCGTAATACAGAAAATCTTTGCTGTGTTATAGATGATCATACATTCATCGAGTGAAAAGTGAAACCAAACAATTCCGGAACTTCGTTTATCCTTGCTTTGTCTCAGCGTCAAACGGAATGATACATTGTTCTATTATTAAATTTTTAGGTGTAGGAAAGGATTTCGCGGAACATGATGGAAATTTGAAACCAAAGAGATGATCGCACCTCATTTGGATCTGTGTAGATTATCCTTCCCATTTTTGAGTTGGAAAGGTTGCTAATAGATCAACGCATACACCAATGAGAGAAAATACAGTATGTTTAACTAAATTTGTTATGTTCTTTATGTTGATTTTTTGTTTATTTATTTATCAAGTTTCTTATATTAAAAAGGTTCAGAACTTTTTTTAATATCCAGGATGATCAAAAATAAATCTATAAAAAAAAATATATATATTTTTAAACCTGGAACCTCCCTTGCATGAAACATGCATGGATAAGATAGAATTTTTTTCTTGCTTCCTTTTTTTTTGCATGAGGGGAATAGTAGCGAAATACTTTTTAATAATTGCTTTTTTTTCCCGAACGATTTTCATCATTGAGCCGTTGCGAGTTTATGTGGAGCCAACCAAAATTTAAAACCTCTTAAATGATAAATGTAAAAGATTATTGACGGCATCTATCTAGGCAACTAAATTTTGTCACTAACTAAATGAACACAATTATGACAAGATTTTTATTTTGAAATACGCGATATTTTTTTTAATTCAGAAAGCAGAGTTCAACTGTGTTTCATTTCACTACGTCATTTAATTTGTCCAAATTAGTTAAAATAGAACAAAAAATTTCACTGGATAGCTTGCATGTCTTGATGATTTCCTGACATATTCTTTATTTACGTGTTACTACAACTATAATCGAAGAGTTATCACTGAATACGTTTCTATTACAATACAGAAAAAATGAATTTCTTTTAGTCGCAGAAAATTTTCATTACGTTATAAATACGATAAAAAAAATTTTTTCGAGTGATTTCTCATAAAAATTCCAAAAAAATAATAAAATAAAAATAAAGAAATGAAAAATGAAACAAAGAAGTAGAAAGATAGTAAAATATTTAAAATGAACACTACGATTTAGAAAATTAAGCAACGGGTCAATTCGGTCAGTGTGTATAGTTTCTTAGGAAAATCGATTATGCTAGTATTTATACACCTTCGCATAATAATTATGCACTTGCGGCTTATTCAAGAGATGGATTTCAAAGATTAACACTACAAATTTTGATGATAATTCAATTTTGCACGCCGGGATATTTTGAATCGTCTTCTTCGTCTTCTTCTTTTGCTTAAATATGTAATATTTTATAAAGAAACAATAGCGAAAATATAGATCGTTTTTCATATTAAGACATTTATTATATTAAATTTATTACATTAAATTTAAACTAATAAGTTTTTTTTTATTATTGTTTTATTTTATTTTTTTTAAAAAAAAATCTATAAGCTTTACTTTCGAAAATAAATTACAGAAATAAATCACAAACCATTATAAATAATATTTATTCGTAAAAATATAGGTCATTTAAATAAACACAATATAGAATCCAAAATTTGGAATTCCTACATTCTACATTTCGATCAATGTGGAATCCTATAAATTAATAAAAATATTTTCCGTTCCGTTAAATCCTAATTTCCGTTATTCATAACTTTGGTGATAACGTTTATTCTATATGTCACTTTTCGCATGAACGTTTTGAGTTATAATTGTATTATTGTGACCATGGATACCGTCTAACGACAATAAACTGTATTAACAATCCCGTCGTGATTATTGAAATGTGCTTTTACCGTATGATTGATTGTATTGTGGATTTTTATATTGTAATTCGATAAGGAGCTTTAAAGAATCGGAGATCTGAAACAGATTTACGAGTTATATTTCCATTGGCTAGAATCTTATGAATGTAGAACGCAATGGAATAACCTATTTGAATATAAACCGAACGACATTACGTAAATATTGAAATCTTTATGATTTTTAACACTTGTTTGAACCAAATATATTGATTACGTAAAGTGAAGTGACATGTCAAAACGCCACATTTATTTTTAAAAATCATGTATAAAATTATTATAATGAAAGACGGAGTTACGGCTTGTATGAGCTTCGAATCATAATAGCGATTTTAACGGAATCATGTTAGTTTGTCTTATTATTTGGTCGACAAACAACGATATGCGATTATGACGAATAACAAAATAAAGTATAATAATATCAATAAAAAACTGAATCAGTCATATTTTATTCGAAAGATATTTCAAAAATATTATCATATTATGACGATTTATCAGCTAACAATATAAGAAGATTTTTTTTGGTACGAAATGAAAATCGTTGCCTATTATTTTCAATCAAAAAAAAAAATCCATTGAAAAAAATACAATCGGATTACCATATTTCGTCTTAGGGTGCCCAGTGACACCAAATTTAATTGGTTTATTTAGTCGATCACATGATCAAATTTTCATCTATACTGTATAGATTAATAAAGTTTTTAGTCTTTTAGATTATGAGTGTGATGAATTTATATCAGATAATTTTTATCAAATTAAGAATCTATATTTAAAATATCAAATTATTTAACTTACCATTAAATAGTTGTATTATTCACTTTCATTTCTTTCAAATTTTCAAGATTTAGAAATATGGATTTACAAGGATTTGATTTACTTTGAAATTTCTAAAAATTATTACTAAATTTACATCTTATTATAATTATGATGGTAAGGGGCCGGGCAAAAAATAATTTTTAGATTTCTCGAGACATAAAATTATAAAATTGACACGGTCACCCGGTTTTTATTTGGTATTTAAAATATTTTTTTACTTTATATAATACTGTACGTTAAATTTTTTATAATAAAGTATATTCCACCAGCACCATTACGATTTTCATTATATAAAGTCACGTGATAAAAAATTTTACTATAAAAAAAATCAAAAAAAAAAATTTTTTTGCCCGACCTAATAATGGGAATATTGATGATGAAATCTTAGCCTTGCTACACGAATTAAGAAAAAGAATTAAGAAATTAACAGAATAGCATTTTTTGCTGCACAAAATACACGTGATTTCGCACCGTCTTACGGAGGATTTAAACGTTATGTATATTTGAAGAAATAATTTATGTTAAAAAAGAATTTCTGTGTTTAAGCTAGAAAATAAGTTTTAAAAGTATCCATGATTTTTAATTCCTGGAAAAAAGTTGAAAAAATGAAAATTGTTGAAGGTTAGTCGTCTCATTAAGATAAACGAACGAACTTACCATTTATTAATACAAGTACTTGTCAAATTTATGTCTTAATATGAATATCTCGTTCATGCTTTATAATATTTGAAATTTCAATTTGGAAAATTCCTCAACAGACCATTTTTTTTTATTTAATTAATTATTTTTGACAATTTCAAGAGATTAACCAGGATTTCGAATAACGCGGGAGCGAACATACTTTTTTTTTTCTTTCTTGAATATTTGAATTTAGATATTTACCCTGCTTGCAGAGAAGACCCGCTAATTTCAAGTTAATGAGTAATTAATGCTCACTCTGAACAAATATTTTACAAGATAAAATTTTCAAACCTTTAGTCAATCTTAGTCTACTAAACAATCAATTGTTAATGTTGGGTTGTTTATAACAAATTATGATGCTAGTGGTGGCTAGTCGACTCCGAATTTAACTTCCAACGATTGACGAAAATGTTTTCTTTTTTTACGTTGTTTACGAAAAATTTGAATGATAAAAACTTAAGCAAAAGAAGAAGAAATTTGACATCCCATTTGTTGCAAGAACATTTGTAATCTAGAAAAGAAAAAAATATTAAAGCAATACTGCGAAAAATCAAGAAATTCTGGTTGTATATTATGAAACTCATTTTGATTAAAAATAAGATATTCATCCGATTGAGTTGATGGATGAAATAATAGTTTTAATATATTTTTCTCTCATTCTTTCTAACGAGCGTTCATGATTACAAAAATTATTAAAATGCTTCAAATAATAAAAATTATTTGTTGAATGAAAAATGAAAATCCAATTACATATATTCATCTACAAGACTAATTCTTGAAACAGAACTTTTCATTTTTAATTATAAACGATTTTTAGTATTTCACCTGTATTAAAAATATATATATATATTCTTGCACTCTTGCATTTATTTCTGTATTCGAAGCCTATTTAAGAAAACATATGTAATGTTATTTATCAAGTTACATTATATTTCTTATTTATGTTGCAAAGTATAATTCTATTGACATTTTGTATTAATAATTTTTTAATTTTTGTGAAATTGTTTGTCGTAAATCACACAAATCGTTTTTCCGATAAAAAAAAAAAGATCATCTGAACCTTGAATTATATTTGTGTACATGGTTTTATCAAGAAATCAACCGATAATAATGAAGCCGTTTAAAGTGATGTGCTTGTCAAATGTCGAATAGAACAAGTTACTTTAAATTAGCAAAAGATCATTTATTCACGTTTTTATGATGTCGAACATGTCAAATCCACAGATTTGATCTAAAAATAATTGACCCTTTCCGTTGGAACTCTGTCTATTGATGAACCTTGTTTCAAATCGTTCTACTTGATATTTTAAATTTACGTCACACAAATATTGAAATTAATTTTTTTTAAAAAAAAAAACTTTATTAAAAAAAGAAAGAAAGGATATAAAACATTTATCGAATAAAAATACAATTGCGAAATTATTTTTAAAATGGAACTAAACTTTAGAAATAGGTAGCTGGTTCAAAGAAATAAACTTTACTTATTATTCGTATCGATAACGAAGAAATATTTTTAATAACACGGAAATAGCGGCAAATTAAAAGATCAACCATTTATTTACCGCAGCAACACCGTTGACCGAATGTGGTGTTTTGCTATTAATTATTAACTTATACTTTGCCAAGTTACTTCAGCAAATCCCATAATACCAAGACCTTTCAAAAAATATATATATAGCCCAAAAATCCCAACTTATTTTGTTCCTCATTTTTGCGCATCGGCGTTTAATTGGGAACTTATCTGAAGCGCATTGCTTACTCATCTCTCTGAATGAATGTGACGTGAAATCTGTAAGTGGGCAGGGTGGTATTATTAATAAACTACAGTTTGTGAGAATGCATCAGAGGTTATAAAAGTTTTAATCAGGCTTTTGATTGTAAATACATGTGTAGTTTAGCATTAAATGATAAGTTACTGAATTAATGTCAAAAAACAAAAACCAAGATTAATGCAACTATTATCAAAAGGAATAAATTTTCATTCAATTAAAAACTCTACACACTATTGTTCTTTTGAATATTAGCTAATCTAACCAAATTATTTGTTAATTAAACGTTAGCGACAGGTTTTGTTGTTTGTTGTAGCTGCCGTTGCTGCTGTAGATATTGTTCCTGTAATTTCCTTACTTCTTTATGATCTCGCATAATTCGTTTGTGCTTTTTATAAATATAGGTTATGATTGCAGTTATAATTACACCAAATGCAAGGCTACCAATGCATGTGGAAATAATCGTAATAAGATATCTAGGTTCATCTGTTTCAGGATCATCAGTTTGTTTATTGGACGGTGACTTTCCTAGAGCTTTTTTAGGTTTGGAACGAGACATTGGACTGAAGGAGCTATTTATTATATATTCATTAATCCATTGGTAATTCATTACATCAAATAGGTAAACACGATCGTTAAGTTTTTCTCTTCCGTCAGTTACATTTCCTATAATAAATTTTTCATTGAAAACAAAATTAAAATCAAAACAAATACAAAATTAAAGCAATTTTTTTTTTTTTTTTACCAAATGTGACAACCATATAGTCATTTATAATAGAAGCCGAGTGAAGCATTAAAGGTAATGGAGAGGCATAAGGTTCTTCTGATATAAATGGTAAAATCCAAGTAAACGTTCTTCCGTCATTTGTATCTAATACAACTAAACTTGGTTGAGCACTTCCATGAACAACATTTTCGCCTCCAAATACAATTATGCGTCCATCATCAGTTAGTGATGCTGTATGAAATCGACGTGCATCGATATTTTTCGCTCCACTAGCAAACTAGTAATTCAACTTTAAATTAGTTTTTCCTGTTGGATCAATGAAGTTTCAATCTTTCCAATCTTTTAAATGACTCACTTTTAAATCCCATTTATTTATGTTGGTATCATATATGTAAATCTAATTTAAACATGAAAAAAATATATATACATTATTTCTTTTCAAAAAAAAAATTTTTTTTATAATAAATTAAGTAGGAACATACCTGGTTCATTTCTATGAATCGTTCTTTATCGCCTAGTGGTATTTCCCAACCTCCAATACAAATAATTAGACCGTTGGGTAATAGTGTTGTAGAATAATCAAAACGTTGTGTGGGAACATCGGACCCAATACTCGACGTCCATACCATTGTCTCTAGATCAAGAACGTATTGATCTGTAAACCATTTTGTGATCGGAGATCCAGTATCTTTATTTGTAACGCCACCAAATATTCTAATTTTATTTGATTTGTCAATGACTGAAGACAATTCAAATCTCCTTTCTGGCTCTCCCTCTGTAGTTGAAGTTGCCCATTCATTTGAATCTGTGTTAAAGACATGAACGAAAGATGAAAATTTGTCTTCATCGGTCTTGACATCAACCATTATTCCACCTATTAGGTAAATAATGTAGGTACCATTATCATTTAAGTGAGACACGGCTGTTGATAATGAATTTGCGAAGGGGATTTGAGATTTTGGTGTAATATTTATCCATGAAGGTGATTTTATATTAAATGGAGTTGACAAATCTAAATATAAAACTTCATCCAATGCTGCTGAAATGTTTGCTTGAGGTAGTTGTTCCCCTCCAAAGTGATATATCTTATCGCCAACTAATACAGAACTTTGTCCATAACGTCCTACCGGAGTGTATGAATCTATCAAAACCACCACCCAAGATAAAAGGATATATATCGAAACAACTAATTTGTTCTTATGAGGTGAATACATTTTTTATTACAAAAAGGAATGACTACACATTGATCCAGAAGTTTTTTTTTTTGATTAAAAAAAAAATAAAACAATAAAAAGATAAAAAAAATAATAATGATAAAACACAAAAAAATAGGGAAAAGAAAACCTTTCCTAAATTAAAATAAATGATTTTTTATTTATTTATTTATTATTATTAAATTTAAATTTTTTTTTTATTCATCATTCAAATACGGTACAAAATAAGACTTTTGGTGGTCCATCCAAAATTATTTCAAAGAATGGGTACATAATATAAATATTTATGCAAAAACAAAATGTTTTAATTGTTTGTTTATGAATATTTATTTTTTCTAATAGTCTAATAGGTATACCGAAATATTGTTGTATAACCTTTACTTACATTAATTTCTTCAATTCATTCTTGCGATCATCTTACATTTTACCTTTAATAGTAAAACAAAAGTATGCTAAATCCTTTTTAAACTATTAAGAACAAATTATTTATGTGCTGTTATTTTTTTCTTTGGTTCTTTCGGGTAGTCTCAAAGATGTTGCATTATTAAGGATTCGACTGAAATTGCTGCATGTTAATTAATTAATTTGTGCTTTAAGGCATATGGATAGTTCGGGATTCAAATAAAGCTTAGGGTTTGTACATCAAATTTAAATTACATTACACACGCAAACGAGGGTTCTCATTACATGAAAAGCTAGAATTGGAAATTCTATGTCCATCAAATCTTTTTTTTTTTTTTCTTTTCTTTTTTATAATTTTTTTTGTTTTAGAATTATTTCTTTCGTAAAACAAAAGGAATTTAATTTCAATTACTTATATCTTTTTGGCAATTAATAATAATGAATGCATCTTACCTTATTCGTAAGTAGATTTCTTTTATAATTCTTTACAAGTCAATAAAATAATTAATAATAAAAAAAAAAAAAAGTGAAAAATGTAAACAAATATGTCATGGAGAAAAACTTGTACTCGTTAATCAAATAACAAACAAAACGAGGGGTGATAACTGTCAGCGACATTCTATTATAGGAAAATTTTTTTGCTTTTGCAGGTAATCGCGATGTAACATGTTTTAATCGACTGTCTAAAATCTGTCATCTTTTACGACGCATCCTTTCATTTAAATATTTGTCAATTGCTCCTCTGATACCGTAATGTATTATTATCTAAAACATAATATATCATTAGTATATTATATATGGCGTGAAGAATTAAAGATAAAAAATAAAATAAAATGAGCGAATAAAGTGAGAAATACATTAAAAGTCCAAATATAGCGTAAAAGGATAAATATTATTTGACAGTTTTTTGTTTTAAACAAAGTAATTAGTAATTGGTTTTTATATGCGTTTGACCCCATCAGCGTCAATTATTCTGACAGTATTTTGAACAGCTAGTTTGTTCCCAAAGATCTTTATGATTCATTTCAACACAAATGAACCTTAAGTTTTGCATTAAATGGCAGGGATACTATTTTTTCTTGTTTTTTGTTTATTTCTTTTTTATTTAAGCAGAAACTCTTGATTCAAAAAATAGTTTTATTGAAACATTAGCAAACTCTATTTTGATTATTCCACTGCTTTGACTGGCTTGTAATTAACGAAAAGTCTCTTGTTATTTTAAGAGTTGCTTACTGTAATGATTTAATAATAATGATTAAATTCTTTTGATTTCTATGCTTGCAGTACCCGTATTTCTTATTAAATATGGTTACACAAAATATGTAATTGTCATACAAAAATCTTTTGTTACATTTTAATAGTGCACTACGTCTTTTCTTGTCCACATAAATTAAGTGTTATCTGGATATTAGATTTTTTTTTTCTATTAAGGATGAACAAGTTCAATTAATTTAAGTGTGTAAATTAGATATGCATGAAATTAAAAATTTTCATTTTTACACAAAAAAATTATCGAAATCATTAATTCGCTCAATTTAGAATTTTATAAATCGGGAGAAATTTTTACTAATCTGAAGATTTATTCTCCTTTTTCTTGGCAAACCATAAACATAACAGAATCTCCTGAAGTTGCACACATACCTTCAATTTTTTTGGAATACAATGCGTCATGATTTAATGTTATCATTTATTCACACAATTGAGACCTTAATTTGTGCCAAGATGTCTAAGACAAATATTTGCATGTGATGTCGTATTTATTCGTATTAACGTATTGCGTGTAATGTCTCTTTGCGTGTGAGATCAGCCTTCTACTAATTCAAAAACAAATTTTCTCTACGACCGCTCATAGTTACAAAGTAAGTTCGGTATAAAATGCAAACAATACAAAAGGATACTGATATGCAAAAATGCATTTGTTTGTTTTACTAGATCAAAAAATAAAAATAAAATCTTTGATGTGGTAATATTTATTTATCTTTGCAGCTCAAATTAAATCGCAAAATAAGCCTTTTACGCCATCTAGCATGAACGTAGGTACGAAATTTTTTTTATTTTAAAAAAAAAAATTTACAATATTTCGCATTATTAATTATGTAAAAAAATATTACAGATATCCTTTTTGTCCAATATGTTGTTATATAAAATTGGGCATATGATGCAATGCTGTCGAATTATATGTTATCAACTCCGAACTTATTATTGAATAATAAAAAAAAGTTTTACCGTTCATAATGTATATTTAGGTTCGAAATTAATCTTCAAAAGTCGTCCTGATCGACTTTTAAAGTAATAATTAATTAATTGGTTCATAATTTTAAAAATTCTTTTTATGAAACTCTGGCCAATAACGAATTTTTAATTAATGCTTTATTAGAAATCTCTTATTGATGAAATATGGTTACAAGATGAACGAACCATTTTTAATAGTTATAACACCAAATTTTAAATAATTAGTCAATTAATTCGTAAGTAGTTTTGTAAGATCAATAACGGGTTTTTTTTTTGTTTTAAAAAGATCCATGTTTGTTTCAAATAAAAATTACAAATAAATAAATTTAAATAAACTTTAAAACACGTAATTCTAGAAACTTTAATTTCGGTCAGTTTAGCATAAATTTAGATTGATAGATTTTTTTTTTTAGGTGAATGATATTCGAATATTCATTTATCAAATTCGATAGTTGATACCCTACCCCCTACTGTTGATTAGTTAACTCGGGACAAAATAATAATTTGAATATTGAATGCAAAACTAGAATAAATTTAAAATGAATTTTCATAATATTTGTAATATTTCAATAATTTATATTAAGTTTTCCCGGAAATTTCATATTATAACCGATATGTAAAAAGCCGCAAAAGTCCCGATATTTTTCGGCTCCAATTTTTAAAGATTAAATCCTGAAAATAATTTTTTTTGTTCAATAAAAAAATGTCTATTTTGCTCAATCACATCACAAGGTTTTCTCTCCCTACCTCACGCACTCTTCGATCAGCAGTAATTTTCTCATCTACTGCCACATTATCTGACAAAACCTTAAAGAACTCACGAAAATTTGTAATGAAGCTTAAAAAACGAGGTTTCAATAAATGTGATATGAATGCTTTAAGAGTGAGCTTCAAGCCAGCTCTCAAGTATGACGTCCTCCCTTATTATATAGAAGGTACGAACTATGCTGTTCAACAACTTTTAGTGAGCCTTAATGAAATATATTTAGTTACTCGGCTTTTTGAGAAATATACTGTTTCCAATATCTAAATCATAACACTTACAGATAATAATTTTAATGTTAACAGTTTTAAAGGAATTTCGGACGGTCGTGTCAAATCATCTTAACCAATATACACAAAGTTGTCAAGAGTTCAGGTTATTATGAAGGCACGGATGAATCTGAGACCGAAACAATGATAGCACATTTATTAACTAGGGTTTTTGAATTTCTTCATCCCTTGAGTCATAGGTGAGGATTTTGAGTGTTTGTAATGCATCCCAACGATTTCATTAAAATTTACATTATTTTTGACATTAGAACTCGCCCGCGAAACAAAGTATTAAATTCTTGGTTAATAGCAATGAGAAGAATGTTTCTATGTTATGATTGTTTAAATCTTTCACTTGATAACTCAAAAATTTTCTTTTAACAGGATAAAAAAACTGAAGAAATCATCCCTTATTAGTTCAAAAGGCTTTGGGGAAGAACAAATAGCATCCGATATGCTCGTAATTTCGGATCAAATTATTTGGAGTTCGCGCCATCTCTTCGAGCTTTACATTTTACAAAACTGTAATCCATGCAAAATATTTGAAAACAACTTACCACTGAACGAGTCTATTGTTATTAACAGATGGTCAAAAGACGAAAATCCAAGGGCTGATCTAGGCATTGCAAATGGGAGACGAGAAGTGCTGGAAGCTTCAACAATTTCTTCTGCAATAAATTGAAATTAAATACAATACCATAAATTGAACTTAGCACGTTGTTTGATAATCGAAACATATGTATTCTATTGGAAGTAGAAAGATTAAGAAAATCAAGTTTCTTATTTCTAAGAATAGGTTCGTCAAATAATTGAATTTTGATGTAGGGTAAAATATAAAATAACCAATTTTAATATGAGCTGGAATATAGGAAATCTATAAACATTTTTGATCTCCTGTAATTGCAGACTATAAATATAAAATATTAACAATTTGCATAATCTTTATTATCTTACTCTTATTCTAATATTTTATTAACTGCAAGAAATATATTTATAAATGACTATTTGTATTGTATAAAAGTCACTTAAAAGTAAAATTAACTGATTGATAATGAAATACTATTTATATACTATCATAAAAATTATAAAAATTAAATAAACATATCCAAAAGAATAAAGTATATATTTAAGATAATTTATTGAATTAGATATTTAACAAGCAAATTTAACTTGTTTATTCAAATATTTTCTAATACTTATAAAAATCTTAATTGAATAATTTATGATTTATCAAGTTTAGACCTAAAATACAAAGAAATATAAAAGATTGTTTTAAACTAATACTAATTACTTTTATTATATCTAAAGTATCTTTATTTTTATGATTTATTGATTTTTATATTATTATTAACAATAACAAAATAAAAAAAGGAATATTTTATAATGATTTAATATTTATGATTATTTTTAAAATATAAAGATATAAGTATCCCTAATGATAACCATATCTATAAATTAATACTTTACTATTATTTATAAGATTATCAATAAGTGGTTGGTATATTGATCACAATTATAGTAATTATTATGTGAAGAAGAATATATTTTATTAAATTCAATTGGAAAGTATTGGATATCAATAATAGTATTAAAACAATTAATTTATAAAGAGAATATCATTTCTGTATACTTTCTTATTTATAAAATAAGCTTAAATAATATAGTTTTTTATATTATAATGTATGTAAAACTCTGAATAGATCAGGTCAGATCAGGTAATTGACTTGATTTGACCTAAAAAGATTAGGTCAGATCAAATATAAAAATGACTAAATTTAATCTAATTTAACCTGACTTAACTTGTATATCATATAATTTTAAGTTAGGTTAAATCAAGTTAGTTATATTTAAGATTGCTTATCTAAATTCATTTTAGATTTTGTTAAACGTCTAAACCTTTAGTTTTGCTAAATTTTTACTAAGTATTTAATATAATTTCTCCATTTTTATAAGCTTTAATATAGTTTTACCTTTTTCTGAATTTCATAGATTTTTTAATAAGATTTTAGTATAGTTTTACCTTTACCATTTAGACATTTTTCTAAATTTTAGATTTTGTTCAGCAACCTTAGTTATATTTAATTGATCTAAACTGTCTAAAAAAATGAATTTTTTTCATTTTACTAGTTTAATAATATTTATTTAAATAAAAATAATTAAATTTAATTATAAAAGTAATAAAATTAATATAAAATTAAACAATTATTATTTTTTTTTTTTTAAAAAAAAGAATATTAATATATTTTTACATTTTATTATTTAGTAAAATTTTCAAAAAAAAATAAAAAGATTACTAATATAATAATTTTTTTTTAAAAAATTTCTATTGTTTATTAACTGTAAATTTAAAATTATAATTATATAAGTTTATAAGTTAAATAACTGAATGAATAAAAAAGATAAAATTATTTTAAGAAATAATATAATTATAAAATATTAATAACTATAACTTTATAACTTTTAATTATTATAAAAATTTATTCATATATTTTTAAACTTACTGAATAATTTAGTTAAGTATTTATAGTTAATATTCTTTGAACAAAGTATTCAAATTAATCTTTAAAATTATTAAATGAATAAAAAAATAAAATAATTTTATGAAATAATATAATTATGAAAATGTTTATAATATATATCTATTAATTCAATCACAATAAAATTTATATAAATATATTTTCAAATCTACTAATAATTTTACTAAAAAAAACTAAAAGTTACTTTTCTTGACCAAAATGCTTAAATATCTTTTAAAATAATTATACAGACTAAATATGGGAACTGTAATTAATATGTTGCAACTTTTAATGTTGCAACTTACGTTGCAATTAGTTTTAACCTATATATGTTGTAACTTATAATGTTGTAACATATGTTGCAACTAATTTTAGTTTATGTTACAACATTTTGTAAATTTGAAATCAATTGCTATACCATCTTTAATACAGACTGAAAAAATTAAAAATAATTTAAAATAATTTGTTGATCAATATATTGTAAAAAATATTTATAATTTAAATTTAACTTTTTAATTATAATAAATTATATAAATAACTATATTAAAATATAAAAGAAAGTATAATAAATAAGAATTAAAGATATTTTAAAAAAATTAGATCAAAAAAAAATATTTTAAATTCTATATTTTCTATATTTCATCTGATATAATTGGTTAACCTGAATTTTATCAGATCAAGTCATAAGTTTAATATAATCTAATATTGATCTGAAATTGTTTATTTAATCTGGATTTTTTTAGATTAGATATTTATTCTAATTTTATTATATAGATTTTTAACAAAATAGTCATTAAAATTTACAAGGTATAGTTTTAATCTTTATCTATTAAATATTTATTATCTTTTTAGTAAAAATAATCAATGAAATATATTAATAGTACTTTATTATAATTTTTTTTAGAGCATAATACAAATTATTAGAGATAAAATATATTTATCAAATGATTTAATAAAACATAAATATCAAGTATTATTAGTATAATATTATTTGCTAATGTTCTATATTTTATATTTTTACATTATATTATACTTAAGATTTTATATAATTATTTAATAAGTATTTATTTATTAATTTTAATAATAAATTTATTCTCTATAGTTTAGTTTTTATAAAAATACTTTTTTTGTATTAATTACAAAATGGAATGATTTTATAATATAATATAACTATTTTTTATGAAAATTTAAGAAATATATGAAATGGTTTAAGAATAAGAATAAAGCTATATTTATAAAGGAATTTAAGATTAATTAACTTGTAAATGAATGTAATTGCTATATATATGAAAAGTTTGTTAAGTTGATCTGTAATTAATATAATATTTGATAATAAATGTATTTTTAATGATTAAATATTAGCAATTATTTGATATAATATAGGGCAAAAAGGGGATTCTGGGACAGATTTCAAGTATACCTCCAAATCCGCCTACGAACTCAGATTGCTATATCGATTTCCAATATTAAATTCAATCCTCTAGCGCCTTTTAACTCCATTATAGAT
>CAMKVN010001296.1:0-19428 GCA_946474995.1 Funneliformis geosporum | reverse complement strand
TTTAAATCTATATCGATAAAGACGACCTGACCCTTCAACATAATTAATTCGTGTTTATTTCTTCCATAGTTTAGACGTACTTAAACTCCCTGTTAGCAAATAATCTTAGTTAACTTAACGACGAACCGTTTAAGCTAACAACACACAATCAAAGTTGATTACTTCCATGAAACTGTGAATGAAGACCCTAGTGAATGACTCACTTCTTTTGAACAAGCATCAACTACCAACCAATGGACTACAGAAGCTAGAAAAAAGGTTATTACTGGAAGACATATGAAAGGACTGCAGACTGGTTTGAAAGTATTTTAGCAACTATTAGAGATAATTGGGCTACAAGAAACAATACTGAAAATAATTTTGTCAATAAAACCAAGAAAAATCAATGGTATCAGGAATTATTTGTGCTTTGAAAATAAACTGATAAATCTGTTGACTCGAATGTTAACAAATTCAAGAAATTTGTAAACAAATTAAAATAACAGATAATATACAAAAGAAAGAATGCTTAATTCTGCATATACCTTCTCGCATATTCCCTAAACCCAGCCAATTTAGATATTGCAGTAAATTTAGCAAGAACCATTGAAATTAGTTATAACTTTGCAACTGGTAGAATACCTAAAAATCTTAACGTAACTATTAGTATTACTTCCGTTACTCCTAAAAGTACTTTTATTAGTAATGAAATTAATGAATTAACAAAACGAATAAAATAGTTATCTTTTAATTTTGCCAATTTAACAACCGTCTTATTAGCTCAATTTTAAGTGTCTCCAAAAAAATAATCTTAATAATGAGAGAAATTTTAATAATAAACGAAATTTTTCTAATGAAAGAAGTTTTACCAATAATAGAAATATCTTTAGCAATCAAAGTAGATCACAGATGAATCTATCATGTTTTAATTGTGAAAAAGTTAAACATTTTAGTAGAGAATGTATTGCATTTTGACAACTAAGATCTAACTGAAACACTCAATTTGAGGAACTTAGAGATATTTATTTGGCCAATCAATATTATGATGATAAATATGATTATGAAACTGAAAAAGAAGAAGAATATGAAGTCATTTTTAAATACTAGATCTAGGCCTTATCCTAAAAATCCTATCTCAAAGAACAAAAGAGAAAGACAAAGCAAATCCCAAAGAGAAGAGTTTTTGAGACCTACTATAACTTAATATTTTAGTCCTAATATACTTGAAAAAGAGATAAAACCTGAACAAACTACATCAAACCAATGATCATAGAAAAGACTAAAAAATCTTCTTGATATCAATTATTACTTCTCCAAATTGAATAATTTATAGAATTTAATGTTTCTACTTATCTACAAAACCTACTATGTGGACTTTCTGTAGGACAAGCAGCTAATGCAATACCAAAGTATCAATCAGGATTAGCTCAAGCTGTTAGATATTCAAGAGAGTAAGATGCAAAAGAAGCTAACTTAGTAGAAAGCGATAGTGAACCAACTACTATTGCTAAATGTACGCTTCATATTGGACAAAAAGCATAAACTGCTATAATCAACAGTAGAGTTATTACAAGCATAATTACTAAATTATTATTAGATAGGCTTAGATTTGTAATCAATCAATCTTCAAAAATGATTGTAATCACTACTAATGAAGTTAGAACTTGCTTTCTTAGAATTATTAATAATGTATCAGTTAATATTAGAAAGATTCAAATTCTCACTTTTTTTCAAGTTTTAGAATCAAAGGATGAAATCCTTATCCTTGAAAATGATTAGTTTAGAGAAACAAATGCCAACATAAATAGAAACAGTCAACTTTAATAATAAAACAAGAAAAATATATAATCTGAATTCCCATTATCTTTACCAAAACTGCTAAAGTAGTAACTCAAGAGAAAGAAGCAACAGATGATAATGATGATCATCATCTTCACACTTATTATAAATTATACAAGAAAAATTTACATTATGGAAATATTATTCATGACTAAGGTTGCTGGACAAAATCCAGAGTTTAGACAGACATCTAAATGGTAAAAGTAAAACTTGGTTAAATTATATTAAAATCTTATTAAAAAATCTGCGAAATTCAGAAAAAGATAAAATTATATTAAAACTTATAAAAATGGTGAAACTATATCAAATACTTAGTAAAAATTTAGCAAAACTAAAGGTTTAGACATTTAGCTAAATCCAAAATGAGTTTAGACAAGCAACTTTATTCATGATTGTATTATTAGTTATGGATTAAAAAAATTCAACTGAATATGGATCCAAGTTTTCTTATTAATAACCCTTAGTAGAAAGAACCTCTTGCAGTTATAATTGAAAATAATTTCGTATATTTATAATTTATAAAAACCTAGTTGATAACTCACTTAATGAGTAAATCATTGAACTTGATTAAAAATTAGATTTCAAACCCTCACAAAAATATTATTTTTAACTTATTGTTTTATTTTTCTTTTATTCTTTTTATTACTTATTCATTTTGATGAAAGCAAAATTGCTCATAATGTAACAAACAACCAAGATAAATGAATTATTATATAATAATCTATTAATATATTTAACTAAAGAAAAATACCCTACAACTTCAATCAAGTTTAATAAACAAATTAATAATACAATCAAAATATTATCATACTCAATATGAACTTTTATACAAAAAGAATTGTAATAACACAAATGATCTTATAAGAGTACTTAGAAAATTTGAAGTAAGATCTGCCTTTTATATATTTCATAATGATCCTACTACAGTATATACTTTAAAAAGAAAAATGATGAAAAAACTTAAAAAACGTTTTTATTGGCCACAAATGTTCGAAGATATTAAAAAATATACACAATTTTGTGACAGTTATCAAAGGAGAGAAAAAACCTTCAGAATCGAATCTTTACATTCAATTCCAAAAGGAAAATGTTTCATTATATAAGAATAAATTACATAGTATCTTTATCACCATCGAGTAAAGAAAATAAATACATAATATTTGCAATAGATTACTTGACCAAATGATCTAAAGCAAAATCTGTAACTAATGCTAATGCAAAATCAACCTTAAGTTTGTCTATAAAAATATTATTTGTAAATATGGATGCCTTAGAAAAATTCTTACAAATCGAGAAACATATTTCAACAATCAACTATTTAATAAACTTTTATAAAAATTTGAAATACCATATAGAATGTCGATTCCATATTATTCACAAACAATTGAATTAGTTAAAAGATTTAATAGAATATTAATAGAAAACTTCGCAAAAATAGCTACTGATCATATAAGAAATTGGGATCAATACAGTCAGCACTGAATATAACGAACTAGCCATTTCAGGAGATTTGGTTTAATATAAAGTGAATTCGCTATATAATATTCATATTTTATACCAAACTATTCAGTATATAATATTAACTAATAATATCAAAGACACGTGATTTATAAACTTAACATTAATTGCAAATGAAAAATTTATATTTATTATTTAAAATCAAGTTAGCTATATTATTATTTTATATATTTAAAATTTGTGAAACTATAAAATTTACTTAATTATATCCTTATGAAAGTAATTAAGAATATATCTTGTTGAAGATTTTTTACTATTTGTAATTAAACCCATTTATGTAATCTTTTTAAAATCTTTAATTCTTCACTTACTTCATCAAATTTTAATACTTTATCATATAAAAATCTCATGGTTTTATCTACTGTCTTTTCCGCTTCCATCAAACTAACTTTTTTCAATATAGGTATAAAATCAATTTCATCTGTTATATGATCCTCTTCTTTATTTAATATAGTATTAATTATTTCAATTTCAGTAAGCCTACCTTTTAATATCTCATCTTCAATGTGAAGATATTCATATGCACTAAGATCACCTTTTGAAAACTGAGAAATTAATGTATTAAGTTCATCAATTTCAATGTTAATACTAAAAAATTAATTTATATAATACTACATTAGTAAAAATTTTATAAATAATACTATATTTTATGAATTAAATCTTATACCTTTTAAAAATTAACAAATCCAAATCCAAATCTTCAGACATTTCTTCAATTTTATCATTTGGTGAAAGAATACCTTTTTTTTCTAGCAGTTTGAAATTGTTTGAGATGATACAATAGATCACGCTTTAGTTGCATTTTGTAAAGCATCATAAATAGTATAATCAGAAATTTTATCCACAATTCTATCCTGTATATTATCATATGCATTAATCCAATTTTGAATAAAAAGACATTTGTAATGATATTTAAATGAGTGAAGAATCCTATATCACATGGTTGAAGTTCAGTAATAGTATTTGGTGAAAGAAATTTTACATCTATACAATCTAATTTTTCTTGAGTTTTATCTAAAATAAGATGTACCAGTGCATTATTAATTAAAAAAATAATCTTTCAATTTTTTATTTCATTATTTCATTAAGTTTAAGAAGAACTTCATTAAAAATGCTAACTTGCATCCAAGCTTTCTTATTCCAAAAATAATAAACAGGAAGATTTTTATAGTTAATATTTTTCATAACGTGAGGGGATTTATACTTATGAATAAATGTAAGAGCTATTTTTTTGTTCTGGTTGCATTTACTGCATAAAATATTGTTACTTGAGACTTTTCTTTTTTATGACCTGATAGAGAAGTATGTTTCTAAAACTCTAGAAGGATCCATTTTCTAAAAAAAGATCAGTTTCATTTTCATTTTTTAAATATTTTCCGGGATCATAAGACATAAGAATTTGTTGTAAAGCAAGACAGTCATTTTCTATTGATTCAGTTGAAGGTGCACTTGCTGCTTCACCTCGTTTCTTAAACTGACGTAAACTATGCCATTTTTTAAAACTACCTAACCATCTCTCTGAATAGTGAAAATCTTCTATAGAAAGTTGATTAGCAAAATAACTTGCTTTTGTTTTTAAAATATTACCATCTATATCTTTGTTTTGTATTAAGCGCATTATCAACCCAAAGGCTAAGTACATCTTCAAATTGAGGTTACTTTAGATCACAAAATTTTTTAACATTTTCTTGACTTTTTAAAATTGAAAGCCAACGCCCTTTTCTTTTAAAATATCAGTAATAGTTGACTTTTTAACATGATATTGTAATGCAAGTTCAACGTTAAAAAGGTTTGGATTTTTTCCTTTTTTTCGCAAAGCTCCTATTTTTATGCAGCAGATAGGCTAACTCTTTTTCTTGTTATCATATCATTAAAGTTTTAAACAGATTTCTTTGAAAAATATTTGATCTACATAAATTTGAAAATTATCACAACCTACAACCTGATTTACCTATTTATTGCTCAATAAGGATAAGTATTATTTTGTTAATCATTTTTGTTTACGTACTATTTCTTTAAAATAAAAAAAATACTATATTTCTTCTTTTATAACTTATTTTTCATCTTTTTTATATTATAGATTTAAGTAAAAATTCTTCTTCATATTGTGTCTAAATCTTAAATAAAAATCTTAAACGAATTTTACTGAAACAATATTAGTTAATTCTATATGACCATCTTTTTGAATAATTCACTTCATGTTAGTTCTTTAAAAAGACAAAATAAATGATCCTTATAATCTATTATTTAAAGCAAAAAAACTTCTTTTAATAAAATTGAGAGCCCTTCTATTATAATTGATGAAGTGTATATATAATAAGACCTGTAATTAGCATATAGCAATATGATAATATTTGAAACTAATGTTTTATTGATACAAGCCGCAACAAATAATTTATCCTTCGTAACGATTATAAATTTATTTTGGAATATCTTTAATAAGAAAGTACTAGATGCAATCAAGATTGTATCAAATTTTAATTTCAAAAAGGAATAGTAACAGGAAAATAAAAGGAACATGATAATATCTATAATTGTTAAATAATAAAAAAGAGGTTATAAAATATAAGATATGCAGTATGCAAAAAAATGTTTAAATCCTGTTCGTTTATTACATACAGTATCAATAAATCCAAACTTTTATAATGAGGCCGATATGATAAGCATCTATGATTTCTTTTATTGATGTCTTCTACTACAAAAATTATAAGCAAAAAAGAAAGCCTATATAAAAATCTTTTTTTTTATTTGTTACATTGCAATAGTAAAATTGATGAAATAGATATGTAAAAAATTCTTTAAACATATTTATATTTAAATGCAAAAAAAAAATTATTAGATCACAAAAAAAAAGCAAGACAATGAAATTTCTAAATTAAAATATGATTTTATTCTTGTTAAACACTCATTAGCTAAAATCACAAAAAATAATTATTAAATTAACATCTCAAGACATATAGTTTTATTTCTTGTTAAACATAAATTAAATTAGTCGATTAAACCACTATAAATTTTACATCTTATGCTACACCAATTTTTAAGTCATGTGATTATTTGGTATATCAAGTATATAAATAATATAGTTGGGCCAGTTAAAATGAGTTCAGATGTGATATATAGCATTTTTACTATATAAGTTCGTTATATCCAGTATAATTAATTATATAAAATTCAGTTCTGTATCAATCAGTTCAGTATAACGAGTTTTTAGTACAAACAGGTTTGTTATATTTAGTGTCTGTATATTATACCAATACTTTTTGCTTATCATACGAATGAATATTTTGTTACAAAAATATCCCACTTTTTTCTTATATATGAAAGGGATGCTAAATTACCAATGAATAATACGAAAATGAAAAAGAACCCCATTTTGCTTAACTATATGAAAAAATAATTAGATTACCTGTTGATCATCTGAAATACTATTCAAAAAAAATTACAAATTGAGCAGCAAAAATAGAAAGATTGTCATGATAAGAAATTGAAAAAGCTAATTTCATATTATATTAGAGATAAGATTTTATACTTTGAAGCAGCCAAAGATAAAATACATGCTGGAAAATTAGATCCAAAATGGAAAGGGCATTACTATATATATGATGTAATTGGAAACAGTATTTACAAAATATGGCAATTAGATGGAAGATTATTAAAAGCACCTGTAAATAGAAGTTTTTTGAAAAGTATATAAGTAGAAACAATAAAACTTTTGCCTGACAAAACATCATGAGTCCATTTATAAAAATTTTGAAAGACCTTTATCAGAATGAATCTTTAAATCTAATGATAATATTACTTTTCATTAACAATGTAATATAATGTCTTAACAAATAAGCTCTTTAATGCGATAACTCAGAAGAGCTAGAAGTTTAAGAAATCGAATAGAAATTTTGATGATTCTCTGGTATTTAGGAAAAATAATTAAAACTAAAATAACACTCTAATAAAAAGAAATCAATATATAAGCCTCTTTACTGCTTATTACCAAAAAGTAGCATTACAAGTATATTATCTTTTTGAAATAATTGGAATAAAACAAATACCACTAATATTAATAAGAGATAAAGAAAAAACTGTAATTAATATTATGTTATTATCTTATTTTTAAAGTAAATTTCTGAAAATAAAACAAAAAAATTAACCCTTCAACTAATGGTATAATGTTCATATTCTAATTGTTTTATTTTTAACAAATTATATTAAAATCATTGAAATATATAGAAAATTTAAGCATTATAAAAGTCTATTTATTAAGAATTAAATTTTATTATTGTATACATATAAAAGTTTATCATTATTTACAACAAAAAAGTTTTTAGTCAAAGAAACTCTTTCTTACTTTACTTTAAAATTCGTATTTACTTATTTATAAAACATTTTTAAATATTCTCATTAAGTATTTTTTAAAATGGCAAAAATACGAAAACCTAAAAAACCTATTAAAGATAATATACTAAATAAAATACAAGTTGCGAATAAGTTTTATAAAGATTACAATTGATATATTGTAATTTTTATTTAATTTTATTGCAATTAAAAAGTTGTAAAAGAGATTGTAGCTGTTAGGGTTTCACAATTCGATTTGATATTTGAATATTTAATTTAACAAATACAAAGTTAAATTTATATTTGATTCAATTCAATCAAATTCAAATTAAGTATTCAAATACTTGATTTGATTTGAATCAATAGTAAAGTCATATCCAAAGCTTTAGGAGTAGCTTTTACTAAGAAAACAATAGTAAAAGGTGTCACAGCTTCAAAAATGCCTTTTTTACTAATAAAATCATAGCAAAAAGTGCCTTCACAGCTTCAAAAATGCCTTTTTACTAAGAAACTCATAGTAAAAAGCGCCTTTGTGGCTTCAGAAATGCCTTTTTACTAAGAAACCCATAGTAAAAAGCGTCTCTGTGATTTCAGAAATGCCTTTTTACTAAGAAATCCATAATAAAAGCTCCTCTGCAGCTTCGGAAATGCTTTTTTACTAAGAAAACCATAATAAAAAATACTTCTGCAGCTTCAGAAATGCCTTTTTTACTAAGAAACCTAGTAAAAAACGTGTCTGCAGCTTTGGAAATATTTTTTTACTAATAAAATTATTACAAAGCTGAGATGATGATTATTACTAAGTTTTCTTAGTAAAACCAAAGCTGCGATAGTAGTTATTACTAAGTTTTCTTAGTAAAACAAAGCTACGATAGCGGTTATTACTAAATTGTCTTAGTAAAACTGAAGCTGCGATAGGGGTTATTACTAAAGATGGTTCCCATAATTATTTTTAAAAATTTTGCTAGTTGCAACTTAAGTTGCAACATTTTATGAATTTTTATATTAAAATAAATTTATAAGGAGTTGCAACCAAGTTGCAACTTCTTAATTATAGTATCCATCTTTAGTTTTTACTAAATTATCTTAATAAACTGAAGCCATGATAATAGTTATTACTAAGTTTTCTTAGTAAAACCAAAACTGCAAAGTTATTTTACTAAGTTTAATAGTAAAAATTCACCTGTTACTAAACTTACTTTATAAATGCTATCTTGAAATTTTTAGTGAAATTACTAATAATTTTCTTAATTAAAACTTTAGAATATCTTTATTTTAATATATCTTTGTAAAAATTAAAAAAAATTTATATTCGATTTGATTTGATTCAATTGATTTGATTTGATTTGATTTGATCAATTCGATTCAATTTAATTTGATCAAATATTTGATTCAATTTGATTCAATTCGATCAAATTCAAATTGATTCAAATTGATTCAATCAAATCTTTGAGTTTGATTTGATTTGATTTGAAAAAATCAAATCAAATTCAAATTGCTTAAATATTTAATTCGATTCGATTTTGAGGAACCCTAGTAACTGTGGCTGGAATAAAACAAATCAGTTAGTTGAATTGGCTAAAAATATTATGATTAAAATTAAAACAAGTAATATTTTTAGACTTTTTCAATCTTTATCAATTAGCCATTTCTTTAGAAAATACGCTTTTTTTTCTGATTTGCTATTTTAATCAGATGGTCAAGATAAGAAAAAATGTGTTGAAATTAAATCTTAACATTAATTTTTATTTATTTTGATTATTCTATTTATTCTAATATTTAAATGTTTTTATAAATATTATAATTAGATCATGGCAAATAATCAAATTTGAAAGTAATTGCTATTCCTGATGATGATCTAATCTATAAGGACATATCTGAAGATTTTAGCATTTCAGAACTACTAAAAAGATCACAATTCAAAAATGACTGAATTAAATCAAATTACAGTGCAATTCTTAAAGAATTTAACAATACTTATAAAGATAACTATAAAATTAAAACTAAAAGTGATTCTATCAGTAAATAGCTAAAGTTGCAATAAAAAAATAGGCATTATCCACAAATCCTGCCAAAATAAATGCTAATGATGTCAAGGCAATGAAGATAATATCACTAGTTTTTTCAACAATTAGAAAGTGAAGATAATAAAGGTAATTATATAATTTCTTCTTTATCATTTACTTATTTATATTATTAAACCCTTTATTATAAATTAGACAATATTTATGAATATTCTGAAAGCTCAAATGGGAATAATGATAGTAACATTAATGATGATAAAGAAATCTCAAAATTATATGATGTGAAAAAGGGTAAATATTATTTATTATGAATAATAATTAATATAATAAATATTTAATAATTAATACAATTTACTTTTTTGACATTTTTAAGGCTTAAATAGAATGAAAAATATGTTTAAAGTTTGTTATTAGTTATCAACAAAAAGGCAAAACATATTATTGATGGTAAATCAGATGTATAATATTTTAAATATATCACTAGATTTACTTATCTCTTGCTTATTTATCTATCTTATTATTAATAAAATATGCTGCAATTATGATAAATGATAAAAAGGGTCTTATTCACCTTTAGTATAAGAAGATAAAGCTTTTTCTCTGATTAAGGAAACTATAGATGAAATTATTAAAAACTTTATCATAAAAATCTTTAATTATAACCTTTATAGTAGTTAATAATAATACTATTCAAAACCTATATTAATGTGTAGCTTAAAAATTGAGAATCTATTTTGAAACCTTTAAAATACCTTTTTTTTTAAATCTAAAACTTGATGAAACTTAATTGATTTTAGAAAAACCTATTAGAAGTTTAGGTAAAGTTATTTATTATAAACAAATAGTTTAATCTTAAATATCTCAAAACTCAAATTTTTTAAAAATAGTTTAGGGAGATATCTTTAGTAGTAAAGCTAAAAAAGTCATTTGTTATTCTAAAAGGATTTGACAAATTTTCATAATAAACTAAATAAAAAAATTTTGGTAAGAATTTACGAATTTAAAGAAAAACAAATCAGAGAAGAATGAAAAACTATGCTAATAGGAACCAAAATTGAAGAATTTTTGTTCAAATAGGTTATTAAGTGAATTTTAAGAAGATATTTAAAAAACATAAATAAAACTAAGCTCAAAAAATATAGGACTATAGATAAGCTTATATTGTTTGTTAAAGAGGTATTTAAAATATATTATAATAAATAGAATGTTAAAACTGTTAAGAAACTTGATAGAATTATAATAAAATGTAAAATCCCAAGTAGATCTGATAAGATATTGTATCAAAATTTTTCATTAGAATATGACAAAGGATTTTTACACTTAAAATTTAATTTCTTTATATGCAAAATATTATTTTAAATTTATTTATTATTTGCTTTATATTTAAAATTACATTTTAGATGCTTTCTTATGATATATAAAAAAATTCAAAGAATGCTCAAATCAGATTAAAAAAAGTAGGATGAATATATATATGACTAGATCTACCTCAAAATTATGTAATACATTAACTTTTTTTTGATTTATTCAATATTTAATATACTTATATTATAATTTTTAGGTATCTATTTTAATAGATACTGATTTATTATATCCTTCTATCTGTGTTTCAGAATTATTTTAATTACTATACAAGTGATAAAATTTGATATTATATTTTTATAGCTTGGTAAATATCTATATAATATAATATTAGTAAAAAACATATTTTAAAAAATTTTACCTTCATTTTAGATTAATTTAAATATTATAAGTTTTTATTTTCGAATATTAAGAATTTATTAAAACATACTATTAAGAAAATATGATTTTTTATTTTTTTAAAAAAATTCAAATATTAAGAAAAATATATAGGGCCTTTGCATTAGAAAAGTCAGAAACTGCCATAAATCTGATTTTGAGATAATTGAGTTTGAAAATTTTGATTATATATAAATAGATCGATAATCTGCAGTTTAAAAATAGAATATCCTTATTACGTTTATTGCTTTGCTGATTTTAATGTTAAAAATAGATATAATTATTATAATATATAAAAAAAAATTTTTTAATTTTCTTACTTATATGAAAAGTTTCATCCAATAAACCATGCTAAAGCTAATAAGAATAGTCATTTTTTCTTTTCTCTCATAGAAAGGCTTGGACTTCTTAAATCTTGAAATTAATGTTTCTTTTTTGTTTCTTATTTTTTGTTCCTTAATTATTCTTCTTTTAGACCAGTTTTAACCATCTTTTTTTCCATTTTTTTTAGAAAAATCAGCCTGGAATTTCTCTTTAAGTGGATTTTTTGGTAAGTTTTTTTTTATAGGTGAGTCTATTAGAATGGTACTAACTGTTTTTTTTTGTTTTGTTTTCTTTTTTTTAGGAATTATTTCAGACTTTCTCTTTAAGCTAATCGTTTTTTCTTTTTCTTTTTTAGAAAGTAGTCTGGACTTTCTTTTCTTGGTAAATCTCTTTCTTCTAGAATGATATTAATCGTTTATTTTTTCTTTTTTTTAGCATTCAGCATAGACTTTCTCTTCAAGTATGACTCACAGTAAGTTTTTAGGTTAATTTTTTTAGAACAGTATTTCTTTTTAGAAATCAGCCTGTTCAAGTGAATTTGCAAATCATCATCTGATTTTCAGCGTGATTTGCCAATTTATTTTTTTTTTGAAATTTTTACACTGAATTCTCTCGCTTTAAAACAACTTTTGCTGACTAGTTTTTTTTGTAGATTTATCTTCTAGACTTTAGTTCGCCTGGAATGCTGGAATGGTAAGTTTTGTTTATCTTCTTTAAGTTCTTTTTTTTCTTGTTTTTTTTTACTAACTAGTTCTTTCTTTTTGTAGCTTTTAAACTTGAATTCGCTTGAAATATTAAGTTTCATTTACTTTTTTTTATTTTTTATTGTTTATTTTTATTTTTCTTTTACTGACTTTCTCTTTTCTTTTGTAAGTTCATCTTTAACTTGGCTTCACCTGGAATAGTGAGTTTGTGTTTAGTCTCTTTAAAATTTCTTTTTTTCATTTTTTTTTTACTGACTAATTCTTTCTTTTTGCAAATTCGTTGGATTTGCTTGAACTTGATTGGAAATTTAGGTAAGATTTGTTTGTTTTTTTCTTGTTTTGCTTTTTTTTCTTTTCCTTTATTTTATTTTCAAGAGTTTTCATGAATTAGGAATCAGGAATTAGAAAAGTATTAAAAGCGGATAAACTTTTTTTTTGACTTCTAAGAATATAGACTAATATTCTTTTTTTTTCTTTATTTTAGGATCATCTGGAATTTCAAAATCAGGAATTTTGAAAATGGTAATTGGAATCAGATAGAAATGAAAAAGTTGAAATTGGTTCTAATTAATATTTTTTTTTTAATTTTTAGGACCTATATGTATTTAGAATCAGGAATTTTATGAATTAATTTTTCAATCTTTACAAATCCACTGAAACTTTAGAATTGAAAATCAGAAATTGGGAATTAGAATCAATAAAAATTGAAACTTTAATATTTTAGAATAGAAATAATAAATAAAATAAATAAAAATAAATAATTTACTTAATTTACTTTTAACATTAGTGAAATGTTTTACAATGTCATTGATTAAGATTTCAGAGAATTATAGATTAATGAAATAAAAAATATTCTGCGTAGATAGTGAAACAGATTTTTATTAGAATGAAATAAAAAAAGCATTCTATGTAAATAGTGAACTGGATTTTTATTAGAAAAAGAAAAAGTATTCTGTGTATATAGTGAAACAGATTTTTTATAAACTTGTGGAAGATCAAAGCTTAGCATAATTAACGCTTATAATTGATGACATATTATTTCAGATTTTTTATAAAATAAAGTATTTTGTGTAGATAATGAATTGGATTTTTATTAGAATGAAATAAAAAAGCATTTTATGTATAAACTTATAGAAGATTAAAACTTGACATGATTGGCATTTATGATTGGCGACACATATTTAACTTCCACTTTTTTTTAAAAAAAATTTATTTTTTGATATTAAATTTTTGATTAAATTGGCGATTTCAATTTCTGCATTTTTTATGTTTCTTCATTTTAAGACTTTCTTTTTTTATCATTAAAACTTTTTTTTATTATTAAAATTGATACTATTAGAAAAACTTACAGTAAACCTATTTGGAGAAAGGTTCGTACTGAAACCTACTAAAAAAATGTCTAAATGAAAAAATTATGTCATTAATTTGATAATTAAATATGATTAGATATTGAAAAAATAAAGTTTCTGAACTTTCTATTGTAAAGAAACTTATGTTATTGAATATGCTATTTTTAGAACTTGTATCAACTTCTTACTAATTTAAGATATAGATTATTTTATGTAATATTTGCTTAAACTTGATTTATCTCGATTTTTGCTATGCAAATTGATTTCCATTTATAATTGAAAAATGTAGCTTATACCAAAATCTACCCAAATATAACAAAAACTCATTTTCATTTTCAAGGTAGTTTCTGACCTTTCTACTATAAAGGTCTCATATGGTTTATTTTTTAAAAAAAAAAATTTGTATAATAAAAGGCTAAGAAAAATAGATTTTTACTTAATTTCAAAAACTTCTATAGTGAATAAAATTTAGACTTTCTTATCGCTTCTATATAATCAGAATCAAATGACTTTATTTATTTAATTTTTAAGATTTATAATTATAAAATAAAAATCGTAATATTACATAATATAATTTAAATTCTTCATCATCTCTATATAGGTAATAAGGTAACAAATAAATGGTCAAATAAAAATATACTAGCATGTGACTATATAGTCATATAATAATCACATAATAGTGATATTAAAGTTGCTAAATCAAAGATTTTAGCAATGTTACTATATCACAAATTTATTTTCTTAAAAATCACTTGATTAATTGATTAATATTTTTAACATAAATTTATAATATTAATAATCTATATAAGTTTCTAAAAATATTATTGTTTAAAAATAAAAATAACTATAATAATTTTTGTTAATTTATTTAAAATAAGAAGTTTTACTATTTATTATTATTAGTGATCAGTATCAATATTAAATCAACTAATAATAATTGATGTTTTTTATTATTTTATATAAATAGTGAAATTTAAGAGAAAGAGAACCAAATATTTTTTAGATGTAATAAAATTCTAAATTCTTAAAATACATAGTAAAAATGAAAACAAGGAGATATAAGTGGTATGCTATTAAAATTGAGGTAAGGATCAGATAATTTAGTCTTGTACTTTAATTTTAATAGCATACCACTAGAGTTAGATTGGTCTAGTCTAGTCTAGTCAAATCCAGTCTAAAAAGACCAGTCATTTTTTTATTTAAACTAGACCGGTTTATATATCAGTCTAAGAATTGATTCTATTAATTAGTCTAAAGGCTAGTCTATAATCAGTCTGTCTAGACCAGTCTAAAATTATCTATCATTTCAGTCTGGGACCAGTTCAAAGATCAGTCTTAAATCAGTCTGTCTAAACTAAACCAAAATTTTCTGTCATTTCATCTAGAACCAGTCCAAAAATCAGTCTAAATTAATCCATTCAAAATTTTTTTAACTTCAAAAATAATGCATTTAATTTATCAAAAAAAAAATATATATATTTTTAATTTGTTCATGAAAAATTAAAAGATAGATCAATTTATTAAATTGTAATTTTTTTTAAAAAAAAAATATAATTAAAATTACAAAATGTTTATAAAGCTACTACTAAAGTTAGTTAAGTTATTAATTGCTGTCTATAATTCTCTTTATAAAATATTTATTTCACTTTATTTTTTATAAATATTATGATAAAACCAACTTTTTAAGCAAAGCGTTGCCTTAGCCATCTCTGCATCTAATTTGTTTCTTAATGAAGAAATTGTTTGTCTTGCAATAGAAAAAGTTTGTTTTGAAGTTACACTTGTAACTTGAATACACAAATAATCTCTTGGAATTTGACTTAAAATTGAAAAGCTCTGTTGTTATGCCTACTATCATATTAAAGAATCTACTTGATCTTCTAATAGAATTGTTAAATATTTATTCAATTCTTCCTAAGTATTACATATACTTGGTGAAATAATTGTAGAATTATTTATATTACTATTATCAAGTAATTGTTGAAAATAATTTTTTGTATTTATAACATTATTTGTTAATATTGTTGAAGTTGAAGTTAATGCAGAAGTTGAAGAGTATCCAGTTAATCCTAATATCAAATCTTTTGCTTTATCGATTTCGATATCATCTTTAAATGCAGTAAGTTTTATTCTTAGATCTAATAATGATAAAATTTGAGATGATTCACCTAAAATAAGCCAATATTCAACCAATTTTAGATAAATAGCATGCGTCATTATATGTTAAGAAAAGTTATCATCATTCATATATTTTATTAAATATTATTGAAGACTAAAAAAAACTGAATGAACGTTTCTATGATTATATAATTAGAAGCAGAAAGAAGGCAAGTTGCATATTCAATTGGTTTTAAAAAAATTATTGAATCCTAATTATATATGAAAAGGTTAATTATACTTTTAATATTTATAAATTTAATTATTAATATAAAAAAATATTTAAATACTTACATTAATAATATTATGATCATTATTATTAGGATATCATTGATAAACTTTTTGATTATCAGCAACAAGTAATTTTAAAGTAGGTTTTATTTGTATCCATTTTTCAAGCATATGGGAAGTGTTTAGTAGAAAAGAGAAAATACAAATTTTGGTCAAAATTTATATTATTGGACCACTTGGCTGATCTTAGTCATGTGCATAAAATTAGCTTAATAATTAAAATTAACAAAAATTTTGGATTTTCCCTTTTTCTACTAACTGCCTCTCATATAGTATATGGAATTTTATCTTGTTTTAATATCTATTTCAGATGCCAAATAATTAATATTTTTTATATTGTATAATATTTTTAAACTATCATTTGTAGGTTGTGAAACTTTAATATAAGATATTAGAGATCATACTTTTTCAATAGATTTATTAATTAAATTGATTCCTGCAATAACTGCTAAATTTAGAATATAAGCAGCACATCGATAATGAGAAGAATTCAAATTATTGAATTTATTTTCAAGTTCTTCTGATATAAATTCACTGCAAGTAATCATTGAAGCTGCATTATCAGTTATTAAAACTTAAGTTTTTATTACTAAATTATAATCACAAAGTACTATTATTATAGTATCTGCCATATTAGTTCTACTATGATAAAATGTTATTGGAATAATATCAAGTAAAAAAGTTTTTGACTTCTATGAAGTATCAACGTAATGGATAGTAAGACTAAAAAATGCTGAACGATTGAATGCTATTCACATATTACTAGTTAAGGCTACTTTTCCTAATATTTGATTTATTATTAACTTTACTTGTTCTCATTTATTTTGAAATAATGCTATTATTTGATCTTTTGTAGTATGATGATTATGAAATCGATATTTTGGATCAAATTTACCAATAATTTGTTACTATTATTCACATTCTACAATACTAAAAGGCTGAGAATCACATACAATCCAGTTTACAACAAATTTATCATGTTCTTATTATTCATTTTCAGAATAAGAATCATTGCGATAATCATATATAATTTTTTATGGTTGCTTAAGTGCTATAATATTATGTAAACTTAAATGTCATCTTAAAGATGAGGTTGATGTTGATAGTTTGAATTTTGTTTTACATATTTTACAAATATGATTATTAGCATTTATTTCAAAATGCATTTATACAATTGATACAGCAGCATTTTTATTTTGTGATGTTGATATAGTAGATTATTGAATATTGATTTTATCATCATTGCTTACTTCAGTTTCATTATTTTCATCATCTCTTATATAATCATTATCTTGTATATACATGAAGTCGAAATAAAACTCAAAAAGTCAAAATTAAAAAGTCGAAATAGTTGAAATTACGTTATATCACATGATTTTTTATATATAAAAAAAACAAAAAAAAACAAAAGATGTATGATCTTAGTCAATATCGCACTGATTCATATGAAAAAACTACCATTCGATTCCTCGCGACTAGGCGAATCCAATTAGCTAATATTCATTGATTTTGGATCATCCCACCTTGAGATATTTGCGATCGTATTTCAAAATCCAGACTCCTTTATTTAAAGTAGAATTTATTGAATTATAATTTCAGCTGATAATACAATTGCGAGTATCTCGTGATTGGATGATCCGAAATTAATGAATGTTAGCTCATTGGATCCGCCTAGTTTTGAGTAATCAAATGGGGTTTTATTTTTTTTGTCTTTTAACGATGCAGTACTGCCATAAGTTTATTAAAATTTTATATACAGTCAAACCTTGATATAGCGAACTCTTGATATAGCAAATTTTTAAATCAAATATATTAAAATTACCTTACTATAATGAACTAGCCAATTAAATTCTTTAAAAACTTCATTATAAGCTTATAATGAAATTGATATTCAGATCCTAGAATTCGTTATATCAAGAGTTTACTGTAATATACTAAATAAAGATTACAAAGAATTACAAAATAGGTAAAAAAACTAAACTATGACTATCTCCTTTAATTCTATTGCTAATAAAAGCTCAAACTCATTTAGACTGACTGATCACCAGAATCCCTCTCCAACCCAACCAAGAAATCTATATTTAATGATTAAGCTATCAAAAAAAAATTCAAATGAGGTTGTCAATACAGCAATGTAATTTCTAAATACCTTTGATCCCAACTTTCAAATAAAATTTAAAAACTAACAACCCTCCTAAGAAGGAAAATAGGTACAAATAAAAATTATTAAAAAAGGCAACACAACTTTATAAAAACCTAAATGTCCAGTTAATTCTGAATAAAAGACCACTTGACCAAAGAGGATACGTCCAAAGAAAGGTCCAAACAGAGGCTCTTCATACTTGTAGATTCACAAGTACGGAAAAAATATCATGTGAAATCCATTACGAGAACCCTATAATGAATCAACAGATAGTAACCTATATCCTCTACCTGGTTACCAGAAAGGAACGGATCTAAATGAAGTAGACTTACATTGAGTAAGCAAATGGCAATGACCATCTGGAGCTCTATTTAAAATTACGGTAGGCTAACAAAATACAAACCAAGTGGTAGCTACAATCACACCATATAGAAGACCTCATGAAGAAACAAAATAATAATGCAAGCTAAATTTGCATGTGATCTTCGATGACAGAGGATCTGCAGAAAGACAGAGGCTAATAAAAAGAGAGTATATAATTTAGGAAGGGGAAAGGTGTCATCACATGAGATTTGTTTATCCAAAGTATATTGATCATGATCATCAGTTGGGATACCACTTGATGTTCACTTTTGAGTAGGTAAAAAAGAAAAGGAGAAAAATGGAAAAAATTTTTTCTAAAAGAGGTGAAGAAAAAAATATTTTAACAAAAAACAACACTGTTTAGATTATTTCAAAAAATTTTATGTGAATAGGGGTGTGGAGAACAAAGAGAAGAATATTTTTGAAAGGTGGGGTTTTTTTGTTTGTTCGCAAGCTAAGCCACAGCCGCCGTTGAACAGGCACTTTTTTTAAGTAAAAATTCTTGGAAAAAATCCAATGAGAAAGAGGGGTTCAAGGAATCGAATGGTAGTTGTTTCATATGAATCGGAGCGATATTGACGGAGATCGTATATCTTTTGTTTTTTGTTTTTTCTAAATATAAAAAATCATGTGATATGATGTCATTTTGACTATTTTGCGACTTTAGC
>CAMKVN010001295.1:0-19429 GCA_946474995.1 Funneliformis geosporum | reverse complement strand
TAAAATTAAATTGTTGAACAATGTAATTGCAAAAATGTTTATAATTTAAAATTTAACTTTTTGATTATAATAAATTATAAAGTAATTATACAAATAACTTTATTAGAATATAAAAAGAAAGTATAGTATATTAAATAAAATTAAAGATGTTTTAAAAAAAATAGACAAAAAAAAATTTTTTTTAAATATTTTATTTTGTTTAATTTGATTTCTACTAACCTGGATATTTACGGTCGGGTCAGATCAGATCACAAGTTGATCTGACCTGATTCGGAACTCTAGATAGAAGACATCGGCTGGGTAATACATATAAGCAAGAGCTTAAAAAAATTAAGATCCGCTATCGATTTTAATTCTGAAATTATTGACTTTAACGAAAAGTTGCAGGCTAAAAATTCAGAATATTTAGAATGAGAAAAGGAGTTCTAGTGATTTCATGCTAATATTAGAAATAAGGTTAGCCAGCTAAATAGTACGAATACTAAGCTTATATCCCAAATTACTTATGAAAAGATGTCTTATATTGAGCTTGAAACCAAATATTTTGCTGAAATCAAATCACTCAAATCCAATATTAAACACTAAAGAGAGAGGCAACTTTGACACAAAAAGCTTTGTCTTTTGATAAGGTCAAGATCCTTTCTCTTGAAGCTAAGGTAGTTGAATTAGAAGGTAAGTTGCTAGATCTGAAACTAAAATGTGATTCGCATATAGTGAGAGAACTACTAGAGAAGCTGATCCAAATAGACTCATCCGTAATAGAATCCCTTAGGCTCAAACTGGAGCAAGCGAATGAGGACTATATTAAGAGTTCACTGTATAGTTACTTATCTAATCTGAATGGTTTTTTATGCTAAGAATTATATTGAATATTAGCTAAGCTTGTTGAAATTAAATTGTAAGAAAATAATAGCAATATGTTACTTTACAAAATGAACAATAAAAAAAAGTGATTATTATTTATATTTATTTATTTCATTTTATTAAAACACTTATTTTTTTCAACAAAAAATTTATTTAATTTTCCTTTTATTGAAGTTAAACTTCAAAATCTTACTTTTTATTTACATTAAATTAAATTTTATCTTTATCATTTTACTTAAAAATTTAATTAGATTTTTATTTTAATCACTTTGATTTTTATTCTATTTTTGAGATATTTTGAAGCTGTTTTTTTATTTATTCAAAATTATCTTACATAGAGTATATTAAATTTTTGATTCAAATTATTTTTATTTTTAGATATAAGATAAAGAAATATTAGACTATATTTGATAATTAGTGATTTTGATAATCCTTTTTATAAATTATTTTATGAATAATCTTTTTATTTATAGATTAAAAAGTTCACAGTAAATTTAAAAAATACTGAAATTAAAGATGGTGCAGCAATTGATTTCAAATTTACAAATTGTTGCAACATAAGCTAAAATTAGTTGTAACATATGTTGTAATATTATAAGTTGCAATATATATAGATTAAAACTAATTACAATGTAAGTTGTAACATTAAAAGTTGCAACATATTAATTGCAGTTCCCATCTTTAACTGAAATTAAAGGATTTGGTTAAAAATGACAAATTAATTTCACTTTTATCTAATATTGCTTTATATTATATTTGGTTACCAATTTTAATTGTAGAATTAAAAAAAGCTTTTCTTTTACCATACAATTGTGAATAAAGTTTATTATTAGAATCCTATAAAGATTTTAAATATGATGCATTTAATTTGAATTAATATAATTTTTATAGTTATTAATAAATAATAGTTGATCTTTATATTGATATATTTATTTGTTAAAAATCACATATTATTACAAATTTAAGTTAATTCTATCACAAAAAACTTTAAAAAAAAAATAATATAAAATTATAAAATTATATTTTATTACAAAAACAATTTATGTAATATTATAATAAAAATCATTAGTATAATCCAATTACTAGTTAAAAATATATATCATTTGAAAATGTTATTAAGTTAGAAAATTCATATAAATATAATTTAATACAGTTATAATCACATTTTTATAAGTTATTAATTATTTAAATTTTCTTTAATAACTGTAGCTAATATTAAGTATATTATGTATCAACAATCCTTTTATCTATAAATTTAAGTAAGTTATTAAGAAAATATCTTGTTTATTTTTATGAAGAACGTATTAATCAATTCAGTTGATAAAAGAGTATAACACCATTTATATGATGAATTCTTATCGCTATCAATTAATAATAATCAATTAATTACATTCATTAATCAATATTTTCTCTATCAATAATTATGCTGTGAGGTTGAATATTGGAATATTACTTAATAAATATATAAAAAAAATTTAACTTCTAATTAATTATTTTATTTCTAAGTAAATGAAACTTATAAGCTATATCTCTAACATTAATTTAATATTAAAACAGAAAAATTAATTCAAGAATCCTCTACAATTCGAAGCACCGCAATGACAAGGAATTTTATCATGCTTGTCAATAGGAAACTATAAATTAAAACAATTTTACGGTTAGCAAAAATTATGAAAATATTTAGTAAACCATTCGTTATTAACTTGCCTTATAATCATAAGTAATCTCTTCTCCAAATTCAATATCTCGTTTTGCATATATTGCTATCTTTTTCTTCCCTTTAATAGTAAGAATTTTCGCATTACAATTTGGCTATAATCAGATTGAAAAAATTATTATGATTGGTATTTATTAAAATGACAAATAAAGAGATGATTTAATAGCGTTAACAACATACATCACACGAGTGATTTATCAACCTTGCATTATTTCCCATCTTGGTGGCATCAATAATGGTATCATCTCCAACACGAAACATATAGCTTCCGTCTATACCTTCAGCTTTATATTTTCTTTCCCGAAGATCGGCAACGGCTTGACGTATAAGTTCTCCAGTATATTGAATAACGAATTCACTTGATTTAATACGCTCCAAAGCAAAGAGGCCATAATGATGGATCTTAGATTTTGCAATAGTAAGTTCTTTCTCACGTGCTTTAAGTGGATTGTATAATAGAATATCCGCATCAGTTGCTACATCCTGATACTCTGCCATACGAGATTGAAGTTCACGACGTTTTGCACGTGATGCACGCGAACTCGGAGCCGGTGCTTTATCTGTTGCATAAGAAGTACCGGGTATGCCATATGCCACGTATTTGCGCTTTTCTTCCGGAGGTATTTTATAATATCCTTCAGTTCGAGCGCAGCCGGTTTTATGAGGTCCATCATCTGGTGCGTAATCTTTAAAAGATTCAACGTGATCTAGCAAAGATATTTTATTGATAAATAATATAAAATGATAAATTTAGTCATGGTTAGTTAATATCGCATATAAATTTTTACTTACCACCTACACGTATAGTAAACTCTTCATTTTCGGACCATTCTATGGGCTCACCATCATTATTCAGTAAGCCTTTCTCGTTTAATTCAAAATAAAGTCGAATCATGTCCAAATCATATGCATCAGTAATATCATCACCTGATGTAAGATAATCTCTATCAGTACAATCATCATCATCATCATCATCATTTGTAGATTCATTGCTTGTATTGTAAAGGTGTGGTTTATAAAGTGTTTGATTATCACTATCACTAGCCTCGGAACTAGCTAGATCATTTGAAGAACGATGTATGATTTGTCTAATATCATCATTATTTTGTTGAATTTTTACACCTGTTATGACAGTTTCTTTTAATTTACGACTTTGATTTTGTTTCATTACGTCCTGAGAAACTTCCAAGTTATTAGAGGTACTCATGCTCTTTTGTTTACGAACAGTTTTTGCTTTTGCGCTGGATTCAGATATAGAATTATCAGCCTCTTTAATAGTACTGTCGCTCGTTAAATCAACATTCTTTGACTTGCGTGCAACCTTAGATTTTATACTGTTTTCAGAAGCACTCCGAACGTTTGATTTTAAAACTGGCTTTTGAGGTGATTTCTTTTGTTGCAACACTTGACTTAGACCCTGTTTCTTTTCATCATTTTCAACCTTTTTATTGTTTTCAACCTTGTTTGACGCTAAAGAAATAATATTCTTTGAAAGTAATTTTCCTTTGGCATCTTGTGCTTTCTTTTTCTTCTGCGCACTGGTTTCAGAGGAATCAGATGATGACGAATATGAATAATCCCAGTCACTTATATTTGGTTTTCTATAACCTTCAGAAGGTCTTGAACTTTGTTGTGGTTTACTTGGATAACTTTTAAGTTTCGGTAATCTATTAACATTTGTATAATTATCAATAGACTCGACCTTTGACGTACTAACCCTTTGTGCCGACTTTTTTGCATTCAAGCCAAAAGCACTTCTATCTTCGGAAATATGAGAATATTCCGGTCGTTTTGTCGACAAATTTGGATTTATGGAATCTTTATTTTCATTTTGAATATGATTTCTTGATTCATTAACGGAATGTAATTTTGATGAGTTATCTTTATTAAGTTGTGATCGTTTCCTATATTTCGTGTGATCTCTAGACGAAAACTCCGAAGAACTCTTTGGACCATCGAACTTCTTATCGACTTCTGCCCAGTAATCACGTGTCTCGCTGATTTTCTTTTCTTCTTTCTTATCACCAACATGAGTTTCACGACCACTACGAATCATTTCATGATCATTGCTACGATAGATATTATCACGAGTGGTAGAACGATCATGAGCTCGAGACATATCACGATCATGACTACGAGAACTATCGCGTTTATAACTTTGAATTGAATCGCGATCTCGATTACGAATTGGTTCATGGTTACGACTGCGTCCATAATCACGATCGCGACTCCTTTGTTGAATATTGCTTCCGATAGGACTTCTGCCTCGACTTCGGCTACGACTTCTCTCCACAGTAAGATTGTTTCTAATAAACCTCTCTCTAGAAGAATTACGCCTTCTCCTTTCTTGATTTAAATGTCTATTACGATCATTACTATAATCAGGTATGTATTGATCATAAGAACGCTTAGAGGGGACAACCGTAGGTATACTATAATCCAAATGTTGCGCATTTGAATCAAGAGAATATCTTTCAAACCATTTTCCTTTTTCCCTAGATGATGAAAGTCCACTAGCAGGTCCATATGACTCCTCTTCATAGTTTGAGTCAATTTCACCTTCCTCCTTATCATCGTCGATCGGTCTTTTCGGTGGCAATTCGATCTTTTGTTCAATCCTTTCAGGAGAAACGTGCGAGTCTCTAGCAAGAGTTTTATTAGAAGTCGAAAGTGTAACCTTCCTCTTGGCCTTATCAAATAGTACCGAAGTTTGTGATATACTTTGGACTTTAGTGACGAGGACTGAAACAATGACAGCAGGTGGTGATGGTGCATCTCCTATTTCCATATCGTCATCAGGTAATGGTGACGGTGACGGCTCGCTTATTTTGTTACTTACAGAGTGTTCTAATGAATGCTGACTTTCAGCAATAATCGTATTAACGGCCGTTTTTAATTTTGAACCTACAACAAAAAAAAAATTATTGTAAATATTTTTCAACTGAATAATATATATATATATATATATATATTAAAAAAAAGAACAACAAACCATCATTATCAAGTTCTAATTTTATGGGTGGACCATTAAATAATGATTTTCCATTAAATTTGAATATTGAATCTCTAGCCGAATTCAATGCATCACCGTTATTTTCTCCATAAAAAGTTAATCTAGCTAGTCCGAGACTATCATTGTGAATTGGAACGTTTTCAATTTTGCAATAAATTATATTTCCACATTCCTCAAATTGTACCCGAAGTTGACCTTCTGTTACGAATTTATCAAGTTGAGATATAAATATTGAAGCTTCCTTTGGTTGATTTGCATTATTATCGCTCTTTTACGTGTTAAAAAGATTAAAAAAACATCATTACATATAAGTTCTAACAAAAAAAAAAAAAAATGAATTTGAGAATAATATGTAATTACCTCATATTTTAATATTTGTAATGACTTCAAATATCGTTGTCTTTTTCCATTAATGCGCCTACCATAACCACGTAAAGGGCCGCGCGGATCTGACATAGAGTACCTTCGTAGCTAACGTATAAAACTGTTAACATAAATTGGAAAATTAAACATTACAAGAAAAATTAAACAACGTATTTATTAGAACTGAGACCGACTTGATCACCATTTCGAGTAAGACTTATTCTTCTTTGAAGGGTTTCGAGTGTAAGTTTAGGATCGTGAAGAATAATAAAATCGTGATCGACTTTCCGATCGTCTTCCTGAATACCTTGTTGAACATGTGGAGCAGCTGGTGCAGAAAAGGATCTATTACGTGGCTTATAATGCCTTAGAATGAGTCTAGATTTATTATCTACCTCAAGAATTGGAAAATATTCTGGAAACGTCTCGATGTCAAATCGTGACTCCGGATTCGAATGCTCCATTTACAAAACTAACTTGGAGTAATAGATAAAAAAGTTGGATGTTCAAAATACATTTATAAGATGCATCATCATGCAGTCGTATGCATTGTAAGAGTCCGTGCACTCTAATCAATTATGCAATCAATCGACAAATAAAACCGAAAAATAAAAACTCGAAAATAATATAGGGCAACAAAACAAGACAAAGTGAAATTATTCGTATAAAATAATTGGGTAATTAATCAAAAGCATAATCACCGCCTTTTGTTTTCATATTTTTTTATCGTTATTTTTTCCCCTCTTTCAAATTAATTTTGCTTAGATTCCTCCGCCGCCTTTACAAAGTCGTCATCTTCTACTTAACTATAATTGTGACGTTTTATATCTTATTCTCATGAAATGTCGGCTACACTTGTAATCCGGCATGGCATAATACTTCCCGGGTTTATCATAATAAATATATTTTATCTTTGCGATTTTCATTATAGATCCTCTTGAAAAGATAATATCAATCTTACACTGTGGGAAATCAGCAACATTCTTAGCAAACCTGCTTTTCTTTGGCTTTAACAACTATTGATTTCTCAATCTTCTAAGTTACCCCAAGTAGAAATGATTGCTATTAGATCATTTGACCTTCTTGCCAAGCCAACAGCAATAGAAAGATAAGAGTGCCTGGTCCGGAATAAATCCTGTTATTATCTCTTTTGCTTTGTAATTTTGCGAAATTTAAGAGGCTTTCTTTTCTTCTTCATTAAGCATCATCAAAACTTAGCAATTCATACCCGATCATTTTATTATCATCTAAACTATGTTCAATAGAAATAATTAATCCAATAAACTTGTGAATACACATCGGGCGAAAAGGAAATATTACTAGGACGACTGAGATTGCTTAATTTAATTTTGTTTAGACATATTTAATTTTATTTATTGGTTTTGGACATGACCAGCACTGGAAAATATAAAAGCCTTGATATTTTTTATGACAATTTATGTTTTTACCTTACCAGTATTTAGCGGATTCTTGGGCACTGGTAAAATGGAAAAGTTGGAAATTTTGCAGATCTGGCAATTATTTAAAATAAGTTCTCATTACCATTATAACATCGAGTTTTATTTCTGGATTGTTTCATCACGTTTACGACATGATCAATACAATCTTCCATAATCTTGCGATAAAAGCCTTTTGATAAGTCCGAACATTTGAATTAGGAACCATGAATTTTAATTGTAATTTTTCAAATGCTCCTTAATTTCTTGATTCCGTCGAATACATTAGAGTATCGCGTAAATCGGTAATTGAGTGTTTATTTTTAGTGAATCAGATGCGTTGTGAGATTATTAATTGCTGACTTAGCCAAGTTTTTTAAAAAGCCCCAGAGAACAATACTAAATTAAAATAATAACGCTCAGTTCTTGATGTACTGTACAGTATGTATTAATTATATAAACAAATTGGAATTGTAAATAAATTAATAAAATAGAATGCTGCCTCTGTACTTTCTAAATAAGTTTATTTAAAAGAATATCTTTATTACTTGTCTTCTTTCACAAAGACCATAAAAATTCCACTAGAACTATTTATCCAGAAAACAAAACGATAAGTCTGGTCAATGGTGACAAAATAATAATAATCTTAAAAATTTATAAAATATTGTTACATGATGCTGCTGTTTTTATTATTAATTATTAACATAATATAGTTAACAAAGATGGGTTATAATAAGTTATTATTCTTCTCAAAGGTCACGTTAGCATAATCTAAAATTTGTGAACCTGAAAATTGCGTCACATATGGGATTTAATATCAAGAATACATAATTGATATCAAGGTAATAAGTATGATATTATAATTTCTCCAATTTCTGACATTATTATAATTACTAGGACATGCATTTCATAGTTTCAACATATATGGTTTTATCAGTTCTTTGAGGCCATCAACCAATTTTAAAATTATTATTAGCTGTATAAATAATTATATGAACGAGTGAAAAAGATATAGCTAGATAACCTGTGTACTTTGGTATAGCAATTTTTTACGGTTGTAGCCACATTTACATTGATGATTATATTGGTTTTTCACTGATGTATTCTCTTTACATTATCATAGACTTTGGAAAGAAAGCCGTTTTTAACTAATTTTCTCTGATATTTTCAAAATAACGGCTAATTCCAAGCGTAACGTATTATGATGTATTATGAATTTAGTCGTAGATTATAATTCTTTTGTTGCATATTTTTATCATTTGCCAATATGCATGATTTTTGTAAAAATTTTAATATGGATAATTTAAGTACCGCTGTAAATTTAAATCTGCAAACTTGTAAATTTGAAATTTATTCATGTAATTCATAAAATGATCAAGCATGAAAATTTTCATTTATTTTTTTTTAAAATAACTAAATGCAAATACTTTGATTGAAAATATATAAATATGAGATTTACAAAAAGAGGTAAAAGAAATGAATACCAAAACAAATTGTTAACAGAAAGTGTATAGAAAAGAAAAAGAATCCTTAATTAGTTAATTATTAATTAACCGGATAAATTTAACTCAGGCACTATAAATTTGGGCAGATCTAACAAAATTTTGTAATCATAAAAAATCTTAATTCTGCTCGAAAATTAAATTTTGAGTAGAGTTAAAATTACCAATTAACAAAATAAACATCTCTCTAACTTCTATACTGATGAGTAAATCAATCATTTTAAACTTGATATAATTAAGAACCTTGCTATCCAATGAGTCAGTTAAGAAGTTTTTCCAGAATATGATATACCCATTTGATATTTTATATATCTCATCAACAATTTCTTGATTGATTATAATATCTTTGTCTTATAAATATTCATCAAAGAATAACTGCATTTGCAGCTTGTCAAAATATGAGTTTTCAAAATATATAGCAATATTGAAGGTAACATGCGAATATTATCTGATTTTAAAGTTTAAATGTTTGAATGCTAAAAGTACCTATAGCAATGATGCTGTAAATTATGCTTTATTGTTTCTATTTCTGCTTCTATCTTTTATATCTCAGAAATATCATTTTATTTAATCAAAAAAAATTAATAATTTATTTACTTATTAAAGTCATCAGATCAGTATTATCATGTTTGAATAATGGATATTGGACAATACTGAACAAAAAATGCTATTTGTTATCTATTGACTAAGAAATAAAAATAAAAAGCTATATCTATTGTTATTTATTAATATTTATTAATTTATAATTTATAAAAAAAATAATTAATTATATCTTTAATTTCATTAGAAATTACTTATTTTATTCAAGTAAAATAATATTAATGATATAATACTATTCATTAAAAGGAAAATTCTAAATTAGAAATAAACAAATCTTCTAATTTTTATTTTGCTATTATATCCTTTAATAAAATTTCGTTATAATCATCACTATCTAAATTTTCATCTTCAATTCTTCTAAAGTTTATTTTTTCTTCTAATTTCTCATCATTTAATAAATCTGTCTATACTTCTATTACTCCTGACTATTGTGTTTATTTAATATTAGTAATCATTATCACTATCATTAAATACTTTTTTATTTATTTCTAATTCATTTTTTATATATTTGTAATCCATTTGACTTTTTGTATTATTTTTAATCTTATTTTCTTTAATAATTTCAGTTCAAAGTTGACTCATTACCAAAACATTTTTATACTAAAAAAAAAAAAAAAATTAAAAAGAAAATAATTTAATATATTAGTATATAATTTAATAACTTACTTATAATTGATTATGTCTTTTTGAATGTAAAAATCCCATTATAGAAAATAACTTTTTATATGAAACTGTATTAATACAGATTCTAAATAAATGATTAGTTAATATATCTAATTCTAAAGCTATATTAGAAATACTTTCTCATTATTCCATAATATCATCAAATTATTTAAATGTTTTATTACAAAAAGATATTGTTGCTTTTTAAATTTTTCTAATTCTTGAAAAATAGTTGTTAATTCTTTTTTAAATCAAAATTTATAATAATAATTAGATCAATAACCAATATATGAATATGTTAAATTCTTAGCTATTAAAACATTTTTCAAATTGATATTTATGATAAAAAGTAAAGAAAGTATTAATAATGGTTATTCTCAATTAACTAATAGTACTAGTCGTTAAAATCAGAATAGACAGCTAAGTCAATTAAATAGAATCAACTCAGAAATTTTAATAACTGAGTTATTGTTTCAAATTTGATATAAATTCAGAATATTATGAAATTTTTAATTAAGTAAAACTTCAAATTTTAGTCAAATGTAGTGATACCTGATAAAATTACCTTTCTTAATATAACGAAATTGATGAAACTGAAATAACGAAACTAGTTTTTATTAATAATGAAATTATTTTACTTATTTGCTGAAATTATCTTTAATTTGATTTAAATTTCTTGAATTAAAATACATTAAAAAATATAATGATTTTATATTTATTCATATAAAAATATTAAAGAGACAAAATCTTTTAACAAAACTACAAATTTTCAAAAAAGAGTTTAGGCAGGTATCACTAGTCAAATGGGATTCTTGATAATATTATTTATGATAAAACTTATAATTATCTACTTTTTGCAATATTAATTAAATTTTTAAAAATTTTTGTTAAATATTAATATATTAATAATACAATTATGATTGCTAATTTCAAATGAGAGTCTCAACTCAGTCAATGACTGAACTGAAAAGTATCTAACGGCTGACTGAGTTGACTTCAGAATTTATCATGATTGATACTACTACAATTAATCTAATATAATTCAAGTTATATAATCATACAATTATAAAAATGAATTAATGTTAATTGTTTTATATTATTCATAATAAAACCAAAAGAATATGGGAGATTTACTAGGAAAATAGAGCTCTAAGCATTTTTTATTGCATTTTAATTTTTGATAATGTTAGATTAAATTGCAATAAAAATTAAAATTTTAATAAAAAATGCTTAGAATCCCATTTTCCTAGCAAACCTTCCATATGTTGATTAAACAAATCAGGATCGTCGGTCTTACATTCCGTTGATCATTTTTCGCATGATAAAAATTTATTATCTCAGAAATCGAGATTGAGAGTGACGTCATACGCTAACTTTGTCTTGTTGCAGCACGCCCCATATGAAGAACTGTTCTAACAACAACAAAGAAATACCTATTGAGGTGCTATACTAACTTATACTAACTGGAATTATCGTTTTTTCCTTCCAAAATTAAAGATAAAAGATTTTAACACCTTCGTTACTATATAGAAAATTAGAGAATACAATTGTGTGTATAAATCTTCAACATGGGAATCGAGAATTGTACTTCTATATGATGTTGCTTACTCCCATTTCACTGAATGGAAAAATGAACCATGCTCATTTTATACAATTGAATGGGGAGATGTGCCAAGAAAAAGATCAAGGCAGGAAGAAGGGGAGTCTCAATTTATGCTTTACAGCGGTATATATAATATATATTTTTTTATGCATATATTTCTTTGAGTTTTTCATTTCTGTTATTTCTGTTGAATATACCTAATATTCTATTTAGCAACTAATATGGCTCGAACTACGAGCCCTGCTGAAGCATATCTAAGTATAATAAAATGCCAACTATATCCGGAAGGTAGCCCATTAAATTATGATCTAGTTAACTCAATTCAATCATCAGATAGAGCAAAAGCAAAACGTTGTGAAGTAAGTTACACATTTACAAAGTACCAGCCTAATTAATTTTTTATTGATTAAACTTTATTTTCCTTTGAAATACAGAGTATTAATTTCTGTCAACGAATTTCACATCACGAACCTGGCTCACTTCAACAAGCGAGGTATAGAAATACTTTCGATTTATGAAACAATGAAAAATGTTTTTCAATTCATTTTTTTTTTTTTTTTATTGTAAGGCTTTTAACTTCGCAAAAGATCGTTACAAGCGGAAAGCAATTTATTTATGTATGGGATCTGAAAAATACGTTAATTCTTTCTGAAGATAAAAGGTACAAATTATCCTCACAATCATAAAACTTTTTAAAGATCAAGGTCATAATCTCTTTTGATCTATTCAGACCTACTGCACAACTTAAGTTGGCTGCTAACGAAAACTCCCCAATCGGACCAGCATTATGTGTTGCTAAGAATAGACAAATAGTTATTAATGGTAGTAAGTAAGACAAGAAATTCATAAAATGATTTGTTTTCAATATATTTAACACACTTTGATTTCACTATTTTTAGCCGAGAATGGATATTTGGCTTTATGGGATTTGGCTGATTATCAAACAAGTTCAAATCAAAGATGTATATAAATATAGTTTATATTTTTGCTTTTTTTCTTGTATTTTTTGTTAATTCATAGTATTCTTTTTTTATATTATCTTAGCACTTCCTCCTAGAAATAATTATCAAGTTTTTTCGGATTCTTCAAATAAAATTCTATCGTGTGATTATAAAGAAGATAGTACAAATGTATCATGTACTTCAAGTCAAGGAAATGTGATAATTTGGGATTATCGTACGAATAAATTAGCTCAAAACGTAAGTCGAATTCATTTAATATGTAAATTATTTTAATTTTAAAATGATAACGAATGTCTGATTTACAGGTGGCGAAAGCTCATAGAGTAGCAGCTACGAGCTGTCACATGAACCCTCATAAAGAACATTCTCTTCTAACATCAAGTGCAGATGGTATTATTGAATGGTGGGATACGCGGAAGATGAAGAGCGTTTTCAATTCATCAGTAAATATTCATATTTTATTAATTGAAGTTATGATTAAAGTACTTTTATTAATCATTGAAAAAAAAATTTTTTTTTTTCTTTTGCTTTACAAAGCCAACTTCATTATCTACTTTTAAACAACACCAACGTTCTGTAAATAAAGTGGTTTGGTCACCTCACTATAGCGGGTTATTTGCCAGTTGTTCGGATGATTGTAGTGTTATCATTTGGAATACAGAAGTAAGTAATGAGGTTTTCATCATTTAATTATCACAAATGCTCATCATTATAATTTCTTTTTAGGTTATAAATAAAAACAAAAATGATAAACAAGAAGGCGCGAAATTTAAACATACAGGACATAGGTTAGTTAATATTACAAAAAAAATAAAATAAAATAAAGTAACTATATTTACGAAATCGTTAATTTATTTGTAATTTTAGGCAAAAGGTGTCGGATATCGCATGGCATCCTGACCCAGAATTTAGCAAAACTATCGCTTCGGTTTCTCCTTTTGCACCCCATTCCAATGATCGTGGTGTTGCCGGACTGCTTCAAGGTTAATAAATTACAAAATTCCTGTCGTTTTATTTAAATATATTTAACTTAATTAAATATTGTTTAGTATGGAGACCAAGTCTGAATATTGATTTGATGAATTAAACGAATAACGTTCTTGGAATAAGGTATGCCTAAAGTTAAAATTCAATTTTAATCATTTATTGATTTGAATTCTCCTTTTAAGTCTTTAGATGTAAAGAAGAGAATAAATATTTTGTTATAATGAAATATTTTTTATCAATATACGGGATTTATTAGATTATACTCTTCCGATGGTAGAAGATGAATCTTTTTCATCAATCATGCCAAATGCAACCAAGATTCCAGTTTTATATCTTCTAATAGATCCAGTTATCATTAAAATGAAAATTAACCCCACTAAAATTATAAACCAATTGGATGAAAGGTTTTGTAGCCTTTGATCCAAAGAAATCGTATCCCAAGTATCGAGAGGTGGCAAGTTGTTTATTTCTAAATCATCGTTGTCAGGATATGAAGTCTAATTAAACAAAATAAAAAGAGGAAGGAAGGAATAAACTAGTATAAACATTATAAACATTTTTTTTTATAGCAATAATATTTTATTATTATGTAAAATTTATACAATTCTTATGATGCATTAAAAAAAACCAAATATATATTTTTTTTAACACGATTATAATTCGACTCGATATGGTTGTTCACTTTCCTTAATTGGAATTTCACCACAATCGACAATTGTCACACTTTCTTTTGGTTTATCTTGAGCTCCTTTTTCGACATTTTCAATTTTGTGTATAATATCCATTCCTTCCAAAACATATCCAAAGACAACATGACGTCCATCAAGCCACGATGTTTGTACAGTAGTGATGAAAAACTAAAATTTAAATAATTTGTTTTAAAAAAAAAATCAGCAACTAGATGACAAATATAATTTTATAGATATAAAGACGCTTACTTGCGAACCGTTCGTATCAGTTCCAGAATTTGCCATACTCAAAACACCAGGTCCAGTATGACGAAGTTTGAAATTCTCATCTGCGAACTTTTCTCCATAGATGGATTTACCACCTGTTCCGTCTCCTTTTGTGAAATCTCCACCTTGAATCATAAAATCCTATAAATTAAATTGGTTTTGGTTAAATTCCAAGGAATAATGAAAGTTCAAATCAAAAACATTTTTAATATACCTTTATGACACGGTGAAAGGATGAGCCTTTATATCCAAATCCTTTCTCTCCGGTGGCCAATGCGCGAAAATTCTCAACTGTCTTGGGGACAGTCTGTATATATTAAAATCATTAGAATCATTCAAAACAAATTATTGAAAATTCTTTTGGAACAATTTAAGATACCTTGCCATATAACCCAATGATAATACGTCCTAAATCTTTATCACCATGTTTGATATCAAAGAATACTTTATATTTCGGATAGAAGAAAAAAATGAAACGTTAAATATTTTATATCTTTAAAGCAGCAAAAGTTCGTTAATAAAAAATTCTAGATGTCCAATAAATTAATTCACCTTTATTAGTTATAACAGGTCCCTTTGCTGCTAAAACTACAGTAAACAAACACAGACTAACAATTAATAATTTCGAAAGTGTTAAACGAGCCATTTTAAAATTTTATATCGAGCTTAAAATTGAACGAATAATTAAAAAGAACGTTTTAATTTGTACAACGGAATTGAAATTTTTAAAATGCATTTACCGTCGATCCACTTTTTTTAAATAATAGCGATAGGGTAAAAATTTTTTTCACAAATTCTTTGGTCACGTGACCGAATTTCTTCGCTTGTTTAAAAGATTTGCTAAAAATAAATCATCTAAATAGGTTAATTTTGTTTATTTCGTGGTAATATATAAATGAAGCATGGTATCACAATATCAACATATCAACCCCCTATTGACCCTATTGACCCCCTTGGGTTGATGATCGTTGGACAAGGAGTTGGTGGTTAAGAATAAAGGCAAATCCTCCCTATATGCTACGCATAGAAATACTACAAATATTGTACTTGCTCTCATTGAGTGTTCAATTCATTATTCGCGAGGCAGCATCCTTTTTTAACGAAAAATTGCAAATTACCCTTTATATCATTTCTTCAAAGGTCAAAAGGTTTGCTGTCCCGCAGCAGTGACGAAACACGTTATTAACGAATTAAATGATAAAAAAATTCATGATGATTTCAAACCTTTCAATGTCTCTCCGTCGAATCATCTTAATTTCGACAACTCTCTATCTACTTCTTCCATTCGTTTTAAGTTCGGGAAATAATCCTTATTTTGATCCAAACATTCCATCATGTGTTGCCTGTGAAAAAGAATACCCTTCTATCGATTCATGTACGGAATCTAATGAAATTTTTCAAAATGCTTCTTCGGTTTTGTTTGATCCTCTACAATTTGTTAATGCGATCCGTTGTGCTTGCGCTGACACGTTCTTATCCGTATATGTAAGTTTATAATCATACTTCATCATTTTGGAGCATTTAACATTAAAAACGTACTTTTGAAATTTTTTCAGCCGCTATGTATAGAATGTTTTCGAAGGACAGGTCAGCCGGATACATTATTGAATACAGAAGTTCCTCCAACGATAGAAACGATTAGAGGAGTTTGTCAGACTATAAGTGCAACTAATGGAAATGCTAGTAATTATGATGCTACGGCGACGATGACCCCTTTAAGTCCATCCGATCGACCTTGGATGAATTCTGCAAATTCATCTAAAGGAATGTTATGGATCATAAGTTTCATTGTGTTAACTTCAACGTGCATGTTATTCTTACAACGGTTGGATCAATAAGAGACGTTCTTTACAGTTAATGACAATTTTATGTATTATTATTAGCGAAAGTTATTTGTATTTTATCAGTAAAATTTTTCATTTCTCTTATTATTTATTTATTCACATGTAATTTATTTTATTACCATAATCTTATTTTGCTACAATAAATTAAAAATGAAATTTATAAATTTTCAAAATGCCGAAATAACTTTAAACAAAATTTGTCAGTTTTTTTTTCACCAAAAGATGAATTCATAGATAAAGTGTGTATGAAAACACGTTTTGTTTTCTTTTGTTTATACTGATAGCGCTGACTGATCTTATCCAAGAAAAAAATGTACTAACTCTAACAGTTTTGTAGGGATGAGATGTAGTATATTAAAAGCTAAAATTGTAAAAAACAATAAAATAAACTTTTTATTATAAATATGTTAAACCAACGTTATCTTTTATATTTTATATAGTAATAAACCAAAAAATTAATCTGTAATATTTCTAATAATAAATTATAATAATACATTGATATTAAATCACGCAAATCACGCAAAGAAAATTTCGGACTTTTGTAATTTACACCTTTTTGAATTTTTTTTAATAAAAAAATTGCTTTATTCATTAATAAAAATCAAACTTATACAATAGCGATAGTAACTGAAAAGTAAGAAAATAATAATAATTATGTATTATGAAAAGAGAAATAGCAATAATAAAATATGAAAATTTTAATTAATAAAAACAAACTATTAAAATATACTATTTGCAAATAGATAAAAATAATTAATCAAATAATTTTTAAGATATGATTCAAATTCAAGTATGCATATTGGTATCACAATTTTTGAAGCAAACTTTTTAATTATTAATATGGGTGCTTTGCAATAAAAGCACAAAAATTTTAAATTTTATTTTATAAGCTAAATATGATTTTTTAAAATTAGTTTAAATTTAACAATAAATTGTTTTTAGAATTTTATACCTTTCTATTGCAAAGTGTTTAGTGGCGATCAAATGTATTGCATCACCTGAATTTTTTAGTGTTAAAACCCTAAATACGAATATTAGAATAGCAATTCCTATGCTAAATTTGATATATAAGATTCTAGAAATGCAGATCATCAATCAATAAATCTGGCCGATTCTGATCTACATGCGCAATTAGCACTTAGTAAAATTTCAATTGCAAATAAAACTTTTTTCAGAGAAGCTATAATTAAATTGTTCATATATTTGGTCCATTTACTTAAGAAGAATCTATATGCCAAATTTCATAAAGATCGGATCACTGGTTATGGAGAAATTAGCTGGTAAATACCATCAATCTATATAGTAAATCTTTTTTTTTTTGAATTTTATATGTAAATTAGTGGTCTTTAACAGTTAATTTCTCTACAACCAGTGATTCGATCTTTATGAGATTTATGTGAATTCTCCTAAAGTAAAAGTATTAACTTATGGTCAGATTTATTGTAGCTATTCTGAAAAACATTTTATTCATAATCAAAATTTTACTAGTGCTAGTTGCAAATGTTGATCACCTATTTACTTGAAACTGGAATTATAATTACGTTTATTTGATTGATGATCTGCATTTCACAAATCTCAAAAAATTAAATAATAATAGGAATTACTATTCTAGCATTTATATTTAAGGAAATAAGCTATTAAAATGCTAAAAAGTTAGGTGATGCAATACTTTTGAGCATTACTGTATATTTTAATTATATAATTTTTACCAAAAATTTTATATTATGTATTGATATTATTGGTATATATAATATAATTATTAATTAGTATTTATTGATAATATAAATAAAAAATATTAATAATATTTGATTTATCAAATAATATTATAATTGATAAATTTAAAGCAAAATCTATTAGTATTTGAATAATAGAATATTAATAAACTAATTTTATAAAAGAATTTATTTTATAATTAATACTTTATTATCTTATAATTTTTATAGTTTTAACTTTTCTATTATAAATATCTTAAATATTATATTTTATTAATTATTATTTTATATATTTTATAAAGGTTATTTTTATTAATTATTTTATAAACAGATATGTTTACATAAAATTTAATAAAAAATTCTCAAAACTTATTTTTTTAGATTACAACCTATATAATAAAATTCTAAACAATCATTTTTAAATTAATATTAAATCTATAATTATTTTCTAAAAAAAAAAAAAAATTCTATATTTAACATAAATTAAATTTTTTTTTATATAATTTTGCTTTCTATTATAATTAAAATTTTTTTTAATAAAAAAGTTTCTAAACTTGAAATTAGTTAGTTTATTAATAATAATAGATATAAAATTATATTATTTATATAATATTTATTTAAAATAATTAATTTATATAACATTTTAATATATTAATTAAAATTTTAATTGTATTTTAATTTTTATCATATGAAAGTGTTTTCAGTAAAATCACATTATAAATCATATGATTTACTATGTCTTATGACTTGATTTTACTGAAAACATTTCTATATATAAAATAAGTTATATTAATTTTAATCAAAAAATTTCTCAAAAACTTGTTTTTTAAAATTACATTCCATATTTTATTAAGCATACCAGATATTTGCATAATTGCCTGTTACACAATAAATGTGTAACATACCTATTTATATAGTTTAAAGTAGTATATTGGCGTCGGATTTTTAATAATTGTTTTATGTAACGATAAAAAAATCTACAATACTATTATCGAAGATGTCATTTACAACATATTAATGAAAATAATCCCGCTAATCACATATTTTAAAATATGCAATTCCGAATATTATAATGGAAATTTTAAAGCAGTATTTGCAGAAGAAACTTATTGAACCGTATGTTATATGTAGAGTAGAAGGAACTGAATTTAAGTTTCAGAGATTTACAGAAGATGCTAAACTCAAAGCCTTACAACATAAAACTTTA
>CAMKVN010001294.1:0-19432 GCA_946474995.1 Funneliformis geosporum | reverse complement strand
CATCACCTTTTTTAAAACAAAAAGACTTGGCTAATGAATATGATGTTAGTGAAGGCATGGTAAGTGACATTTTAAAGGAGAAAAACCGTTGGCTTTCTGTGGATACCAATTCATACCAAGCCAATTTGAAACGTGATAAGAAAATTTCATTTCCTCTCATTGAAGAAGCATTAGTAATATGGGTAGATAACACACTCAAAGCTAGCCTCATTATTACTGATGATATTCTTTCAACAAAAGCCTTAAGTTTTGCTTTTTTATTAAAGGAGGATAAGTTTAAAGGGTCTAGTGGTTGGGTAGACAACTTTAAAAAATGACATAACCTTAAATAGTACGTTATACACGGGGAAGCCGCAAGTATATCGCTCAAAGATCTCGAAACAATGAAAGAGAATCTCTGGCAAATATTAAAAGAATATTGTTCCAAAGATATATTCAATTGTGATGAAACAGGACTGTTTTGGAAGATGAAACCATGTCGAACGATATCCAATGAACAAACATCAGGAAAGAAACAATCAAAGGATCGTGTAACAATTCCACTCATATGCAATGCAACGGGGAGTGAAAAGCTGACGCCTTTGTTCATACACAAGTATGAAAATCCTAGGGTTATCAAGAATATTGATAAAAGAACGCTTCCGGTTGAATACTATTGGAACCTAAAAAGTTGGATGCAGGTTTCAATTTGGAACGATTACATAAAAAAACTCGATACAAAAATGAGAAGACAAATCAGAAACTTATCCTTCTTGTGGACAATGCTCTGATACACGCTCTTTATGAAACCACCCGCCTGACTAACATGATTTGATTGGTCAAAACTTATGATAATTCAGGCTAACGCTATAATAATCATAGTGCTAGCCTGAATTATCATTTTTATTGGCTGATACTGTATCACGTGATATTATGAAATTTGAAACAAAATCATGTGATTGTCTAGTAATATAAAAAACTAAAATTAACAAGAAATTAATGATGCACAATTCGTGTCTCGTTGCTTATCTCAAAATACAGGAGTATTCTACTAATTTCGATAAATCGACATTTCATATAGTATAAGCCGATCATGAGAATGACGATAGTAAATAAAATTATCTTTTTAAAAAACCAAGTTCTAATCGCAACCGAGCTAATACATAAATCATAATAAACTTGCGTTTCGTTTGTATTAGACATTCACTGGTTCAAGAAGTTGATCTCTATCTAATCAATGAATTAAAAAAAAATTATAGTACAATATAAAGTAAAGTAATTGAATATTAATATAGATACATTCAATAACAACATCAAAAGATTTTAAAATGGCTTTATTATTAATTATAACAATTTTTATACTTACATGCATCTGATCTTTTTATTCTTTTAATAGTAAAAATTAATTATTTCGAGAGTTTTTCTAAATAATTTTTTTTTTTTTAATTTTATTTTTAATTTTTTTTTGATCCACAATTTTTTATGCGCCATAAAACTACTGCTGTCGAATTAAAATAGAAGGTATACAATATTATTTTATTTTTTCTTTCATCATATTAAAATTAGCATTGAACTATCGCCACGCAAATTATTCATATGTAATTATAATTATTGAATTATTTAAATCACTTATGTGTGAAAAAATCCCTTAAATTAACATATGAGTAATATTCTATTAAAATTGAGGTACAGATCATATGATTTACTATGTCTCATAACCCACTTTTAATAAATCAGCTCTCATATTTGAAATTCTTTATAAATGCACTCCTCTCAGAACATATTAGTAATTTGAAGTGTAGACTCAAAAACGCTTCTAAATTTTAAGTTGTTAGTTATCAAATAATAAATTTTGGCGATTGTTTTATTTGCGTTACAAACTAGAAATCAAAATATTAAATTATCTGGGGAAGAAAACGAGGTATAAAAGGAAAGCACAATAAATTTACAAGAAAATAAAGGATATAATGGTGCTAATTCTAATAATTTCTCAAACAATCCTTGAAACAAAATTCCATGCTTAAGAATAGCTTATCTTTTTGCGGTCCTGCCAATAAATTGTCACCTCGGTTGGAACTTGGTATTAATGAGATACATCGATTTACTGTACATATAGTATGTAAACGTTTCTGTTAGCTTGATCCAAAGTTGTATATCGATGATTAAATAAAATTTTGTTTTCTTCTTAATAATCTCAATCAACAATTTATAACAGAAATCTTTTGTGAAGTCGAATTAATTTATTTCTTTAGCAGTAATTATCAGCCGCAGAAATTACTCAAAATCAATAATTTTGTTAGGATTTCGTGAATTCAAATTGTATTATAACACTCGAAAAAGGTTAGCTACATAAAAGTCCAAAGAATTATGCATAAGGATTAATAAAAAAATAAAATAAAATATTTGTGTATGCATTTTGTGATGCGGAGGTTAGAAAATTTATTTAACCGGTTAAAGTTTAGACTTTAAGTTTGACCAGAGCTAGAAAACTGATTTTTTTCTTACGATAAATAAATTTTCTTTGAGAGTATGGATTTTTATTGTATATGCTATCAATATTTTTTTAAAAAATAATCACAATACAATACATTATTTTTTAAAGGAAATTCTCAATGTGCAATTGCAATTTGAGCGAATTGTCAATTTTCTTTGTGAAAAAAAAGAAATTATGATCTGACCCAAAATAATTTATCATAAACAAGGATCTTTTTATCTTCTTTTCAACCAAATATAATATAATAAAAAAGAGAAAAATGTAGGAGGGAGGTAGACCGAAATATATAATATGAGAACATATATTAGACCAAGACGGCAGATTTCAAAAGGATATTATACTTGATGTTTTCCGAACCTCTTTATAGGTCTGAATCCTTCTCTATGTCATAAGCACATGTTAAACAGTTAAATTTAATTAAGTTGGAATCTTTGATTTTGTCGGCTTAGAATTTTTGGGTTTTGGATTAATATTAATTTTTTTTTCAGTAGTTTACCATCTAAATAATGAAATAAAAAAAAAATTACACTCGTTTGTACTTTTGGGTCAAAATAATATGTGAATATGTAGGATTAGCTTTCCTTTCACAAATATCGTCAGGTTTCGAAACAAATCGAACGAAGGTTATGTTATGTTACAATTTTGCTTATAGAAGTTTTTTATTTTCACAAATTATTTTTTTGTAATGATATAACTAACTAATACTGTATATTTAGCTTATCATAGTATACTTTTTCGAATTTATTTATTTTATTTTATATTTTTTTGCTTTATTATTTTATTTGGGTTTTTTTACTTAATCATAATTATTGTATGTTCAGTTAACGCAGCAATTTAGTAAAAGAAAGTTTTTTATAATTAATGACTAATGACTAACCATATGGGAGGTATGCTAGGAAAATGGTCTCCAAGCATTTATTATAAAAATTTTAATATAAAATTCTCAGAGCCTCATTTTCCTAGCAAACCTCACATATTGTTAAATTCTGTTAGGCAGTTTATATTCTTTACAAAAACGGAAATGACTATACCATCACTACTGACCAAATTACAATAAATGCATTCATTATATTATAAAAATAATTTAAATCGTTTCAGCCTGTAATATAATGAGCTTATAAATTTAAGAATCCAAGGCATATGAAGGCAATTGTCAATAAATTTAAAAAGGTATTTGAAACTATATAACCCGATAATTTGTTGTCAAAAATTAAGAAACATGAAACATGAACGATTTTGAGTTGGTTTTGGTCACAGAGTTCACTGATGAATTCAAATAAAGTTTACTAATAAATGATAATGTGCTATGCTCCGCTAAGGTTATTTGGAGATTTTTTTTTTTACACGAAAAAAATAGGCTATTTTTGATGTTAAAAGTTTGGAATATAAGAAACTAACATAAATGCATTATATTTTTCAATGCAAAAGCGAATTTGCGAAATTATTACTTTTTTTCAATGTAATAAAAATAACTTAATTTTAAAAAAGGTAACGTAACGTAAGCAGATAAAATCATTAGTATAAAAAAGTTGTATAATTATATGGTATGTGTTAACGTCAGTATTGATTATTTATAAGAAAAATAACAAAACTTTTGTTATTGAAAAATATTTAATATGCAAACGTAAACAAATATTTCTTATCATCGCATCGGTTCCTGAAATAAAAATTTGGCTCTAATTTTTTTTTTTAAAAAAATAAGTTATTAAAGAATAGTTAAATGGGTTGGAAAAATCTATAAAATTATTCTTCAACGTCTGAATTAAGAGCATTCAAGAGATCCAAACAAATTTTAATCTAATTTATTATTTTAAAGAAAAAATAATTGTTATAATATTTGTCTAATTGCCCTCAGGTAGATATTCTATAATTCGTATTCCCGAAAACTTCCACATTTGTAAAACTTAAAAAAAATTTTTTTTTAGACTATTCATTAGGTAAATACACTTAATATTCGCGATTACGTTTTCAGGCTCAGACATTGTTATACTAAATTTAAGAATAATAAAATGAAAACATGTTATGCATGAAAATATACATTTTATTATATATGTATCATAACGTCTGAAATAAATAGATTCATTTTTTTTTATAAATTCGTTACTCAAAAATTGGCAACGTCACTAGTAGCACATACATAATGTAATGCATGATTTATCGAAAATTTGATAAATGATTTTAAAATTTTCTTTGTGATACAACATTTGCATTTAAACAATTTTATTGGTTTGAATACGAGTGGGATGACTTTTTGTCGATCATCAAAATATTATTAAATGGTAGCTCATGATCTACAAGGATAAAAATACATATATTGATCCAATTTTGGCGCAGTCAAAACCCGAAGGTGAGCTCTCATGCCGATCAATTCTTTTTTTTTTTTTTAAAAAAAATAAAATGCTAACTAATCATATTTTGTAAATTTAAATATATTTTTTTATTATTAAAACTTTAACAATCTTAACAGATTTTTATGTTATCAAGCATTTCATAAATTTCTAAATTTTAAATAATAACAAATAATAAATGTAAAGCTAACAAAGTTTAGAATTAATTAATTCTTCAGTATATTTCCATCATATTTCAGCTTGTTTTCCATCTTGAGGTGCCGCAGATTTCTTTCCAATTTTATCAAATATTGATTACGATAATCTTTTCAACAATTTCAAATAATATTAATCAAAAATATAAAAATCGAGACTTATTCCGTATATTTATTTCCAAATATGAAATGAAAGTTTATAATCAGAGAGCACGTTATAATTTTCGAACTAGAATAATCTATTTTGATGACTCTTGACTTTACAGTTAAACTATTATTAGTTGATATTTACAGAGTGACGTAAATTTCATAAAATAAAGGTCTTGTTTTAACTTTTTTAGCATAAAGTATCAGAAAGTACAATTGCAGCCGAAGGTAAATAAAATATCAAATCAATTAAATAAAGAATTATTGATGTAGCTAAGACGCAATACTTATAATTTCTAAATTTGAAATTTATTTTTTTTAACTATAAGGTGGAAAATTGCTTAATTTAGTATGTATCATGCCATGCCGCCTAGTCAATTCTCAAAAAAAAAAAAAATACAATAATTAAGTTATGATAAAATTTAAATACCGAGGTAAGATCTGACACAATATGTATCACCATTATCGTTATACAAGATAATTTTTTAAAAAAAAAAATTTTTATTTAATTTAAAAAAAAAGCTTTCTTTTAAAAATAATAACAATGTCTGACAGTGTCAATAAAGGTAAAAGTTTAATAGAAATGCCAAAAATATATATATATATTTCCATCAACAAAAATAACGGAAATAAAACTTAGCACGTTCGTTGAGTATATTTGACGGTTAAATGGTTCTAAAAAAAATTTTATTTCACAAATTCACAGAGTCATTTTCGGATGTTATGGAAGTATCCTCATTAGAAGAAATAGAAGGTAGCGGTAATTCCATGTATTATTAGCCACATTTAAGTATTATAATAATTCATTACTCATTTATATTATTTTATCAAATAAACATAGAATCAGCTTCATGTGATGAAGGTAAACATAAATAATTAACCAATACCACGAAAATTGTAATGAATGTTAAACTAACCTTGGGTATAATACTGCAATTCGTTAATTAAAAATTTTTATTAATTTAAAATTTAAATATAGAATTAGTTCCGAGTGATGATGAAGGTAAATACAATAACAATTATATGTATTTAACAAATATTCTAATTTAACTATGTTCAAAATATTAGAAGGATTGGATGGTAAAGAATAATCTTTCTATTGTTAGTCAAAAATAATATTTTAATTTTTAAAATAAAATTTAATTTAATTTTTATTTATACATAGAATATAAGCCATTTTACTTTATATATAATTAAATTTTGATTAAATTTTTTAATAAATAATATCTAATGATTAAAATACTATAGAGTAAAGTATCTATAATTTTTTTATTGCAACTTAAACATAACTAATTTCTTTTAAAAAAATTTTAATGGTATTTTAGTCAGTAAGTTATTTTTATGTAATTTTTAATTATAATTTTTATAATAATTTTAACTCTCCAAATTTTTATAAAACGTAAGTTATGTTTATTAATAAAATTAACTATAATTGCTACTACAATATCAATCAAAAATACTAATATATTATTAATATTATAAAAAGTTAATATTATACTTTTTATTTTAATAAAATTTAAATTCAACTAAATTTTATTTAAAAAATAATTAACGATTAATAATATAATAAATTGTAAGTTATTTTTATTGATTATAGTATTTAATTATACTTTTTACTGTAATTTAAACTCAACTAAATTTTTTATTTAAAAATTAAAAAATACTAAAGGATGTAAGTTATTTTTATTGATTATCAGTATTTAATTATACTTTTTACTATAATTTAAACTTAACTAATTTTTTTATAAAAAATATATTATTATTAGTTAGTAAATTATTTTTATTTAATATTTGTAATTTTGTTTTAATATATAAAATAATATTTAATAAATTTAGTAAGTTTAATTTTAAAATTATAATAAAATTGTAATAATAATACTAATAATATAAAATATTTATTTAGAAAAAAAGGAATATGTTCAATTTGTAATACAAAAATACTGAATATAAATGATGTAAAGAATATTATTGCAACATTATTTTACTAAATAGATCAGTAAAAATAAATTTATTAATAAATTTATTCAAGAAATTCAACAGAATACTAAAAATATAAAGATTAGAATGGATTTCTTATAATAAATTAGTAAATATTGAATTTCTTGATAAAGGAGGATTTAATACTATATATAAAGCTAATTGGTTAGATGGATGTATTAAATCTTATTCATATAATAATAAAAATTAGATTAGAAGTAATAAAATTGAAGTATCTCTTAAATGTCTTGATAAGTCATCTAATTTAAATAAAAAATTTTTAAATAAAGTATGAAATTAATAATTATTTTAATTTTAAATTATAAATTTTAAACAAATTTTTATTATTTAGTAAAAACATCATTATAAATATTTTAGTCAATTAAAAAGATATTCAAATGAAAACCTTATTCAATTATATGAATTTACTCAAGATACAAATACATTAAATTATATGTTAGTAATAAAATATACACAAAATAGTAATTTAAAAAAAATTTATTAAATATAGTTAAAGATTAGTACAATTAAATAATATTATTAATGGACTTGATAAAATAATCAAAAAATCTTATTTATTGTGATTTTCATCATGACAATATTTTAAATATTAGGAAAAAATTTTTATCTATTAGTGATTTAGGATTATATAAACCTGTAGAATATTTTCAATCATTTAAAAATAATAATATTTATGGTGTTTTATAATTTGTAGCACCTGAAGTTTTAAGAGGTCAACTTTATACTATATTTATAGCTTTTCTATGATTATGTGGGAATTTATATATGAAATTCCTTCACTTAGTAATGAAGCTTATGAATTTCTATTAGTATTACATATTTGCAAAAGCAAACGTCCTAAAATTATTTAAAATATTCCACATTATTATATAAATTTAATGAAAAAATGTTGGATATGAATTCATTAAAAAGATCAACTGCATCAGAAATTAAAAAGACTATTGGAAATTGGAAAGAAAATATCATTAATAAAAATTTTGAAAAAGAATCAAAGGATGATATTTTAGAATTTTATAAAGCAGATAAGATATTAAAAAAAAAAATACAAAATAATAATTTTGTTAATAATAATGAAGTTATTGTTAAATCATATTCACAAGAATATTATACTAGTTAAATACTTAATTTTTCCAAAAAATTAAATAATATTTTAGATTCAGAAATTAGTCAAAGTATTGGTAATTATTTATATTATATTAAACTTATAAAATATATTAATTTTAATTATTTTTTAAATTTCATAATATTAATATATTTATTTAATTTAATAGAAGATTTAAATATTAAAAGTATTGAAATAAAAGATGTAAATTATTATTAAATTAATTATTTATAAATAGTTAAAAAATTATTTATTATATTTTATTTATAATTTTATTAAAAATATAGTTTATAATTATTAAAATAAAATTTATAAAAAATTAAAAGCAATTTTTAATAATAGATTTATATATGGAAGTTTGCTATTTATTACTGAACACAATGTTATTGTGGGGTTTTAGGATAAACTCTCTTTACTACCACTATCATTGTGTGTTCTGTTCACTCGTAAAATCTATATTGATTTTTCTACTATACTAGAACAACTTCTACATCTTCCAGCTGGCTAAATTCAATATAAATAAAATATAAGTCTTATAAAAATAATATATCAGGAACTGTTTCTGCATTGGCTAGCTTATTAAATAGCATAATTTTATTTAAATCATACAAAAGAAATCATACGAAAAATTTTGTCACAATTTTCCCAATAATAAGTCATATGAAAAAAATAAATCATACAAAAATTTGTAAATAAGTCATACAAAAAATTTTTTTCCAACTCCTCAATAAAAAGTTATACGAAAAATATATATTAAGAATTATGCTTAATAACTCTCAGAGGTTAGGAAATATAATAAAGATTTTTTTGTCCTAATTCCTCCTATAATAAGTTATACGAAAAATTTTTTTTTTCTAATTTCTTAATAAAAAGTCATACAAAATATATATATCAGAAATTATGCTTAATAACTCTCAGAAGTCAGAAAATATAATAAAGATTTTTTGTCCTAATTCCTCTTATAATAATTTATACGAAAAAAATTTGTCCTATTTCTTCTCTCATAAGTCATACAAAAAAAATATATCAGGAATTATGTTTAGTAGCTTTCAGAGATTGAGAAATATAATAAAAAATATATTATATGAAATTTTATCCCAATACCCTCTCAATAAATCATACAAAAAATATATAACAGAAACTATCTTGAAGGCAGATTAGCCAAATAAATAGCATATCGATAATTAAATCTAATTAAATTTGCAATAAAATCACAATCTTAAGTCCTTCATCAATAAATATAACTTATCTCAATGTACTAATCTGTTATAATTCTGATCTTAGTTTAAAGCTTTAGCTTGCAATCTATTATAGTATTAAACCATATAATATCCCTTGATATGTAATGAACATCGTTTACAAGCAGAAGCAGTTATTTATCACAATCAGAACAAGATACTCATTTTTTAGCTTTTCAATAAAATTGACATTCTTCAGGCTTAATACAAGCTCTTTTACAAGCCATTCCAAAGTTGTAGAGATAAGACATGAATATTCACCAATCATTTTGATAAGTATAAGAATTAATTAATTAAAGAAAAAATTTTATAAGCAATTAATAGTATGAAAGTAAGAGCTAACATCATAGTTAGAAAAATTAGAAGTAATAAAAAAGATATAACATGTGATTATTGTAGTAGAATTTTAGCAAATCCTAATAAACTTTATGAGCATCTTAGAAGAAAAAATCCATGTAAAGTCAAAACTGATACTCCTATTCAACCCCCTATTCAAATGCCTATTTAAACATCTATTCAAGCTCCTATTTAAGTACTTCCTATTCAAGAAAGTAACCAACAGTTCATTTAAGAGGTATTCCAAGAATCTGTTCAAATACCAATTCAAATTTATAAAAAAAACGATCAAATTTCTGAACCTGAACCTTTGATAGAAGTTAAAAAACTGCCTTTAAGAAATCAACAAATGCAAACAAGATTAGCTATAAATAAGCATCCAAAAGAAAGTCTTAAAGAATAGGCAACTCGTCTTACAAATAAAATTGATGAACTTACTAGTATAAAGCAAGATTAAAGCTAGTTAAGATTAAGAAAAAGACTTCAAGAGGTTATTGAAGTCAAATATAATAATCTTATTATAAGTGGTCCAGAAGTGTTGCAAGAAAAGAAACATATAGGAGGTCATCAAGTGCAAAGGAGATGGGAAAATGATGGAATTATAGGATATATTCGACTAGAGCCTGTTTTACCAAACCCAGTTTCAGAAGTTGATTCACAAACCATTCCAGAATCTAAAACACATATTAATGAAGAATTTAGTCGCATATGAGAAATTACTGACAGACAAGAAAGAGACCTAGAATTTAGGGAGCAAGAAGAATTAATCATAGCATTTAGAAGAAGAGCTATAGCTGTACATCACGCAAAAGTTCCAAAATCATATCCTGATAATGAAAGTCATATATGAAAAATGTTAGAAAGCTGAAGAAAGTAGTTTAATGAAGTACTTGAAAAGGAATTAAATAAGTGTGGACAATTCAAGTTTGCTTTATATCCACTTATCAAATTTCTTATAGATGATAAGCCTGAAAGTGAAAAGCTTGGAAAAGAAAAGAACTTATGAAGAGACTGGCTCAGAAATAAGCAAATTATAGTTTACAATCAAGCTAAAATAAATGACTATTTAAGTAATATTTTTAAGCAAATTTATATTAAGTAGAGGAAAGAAGAGGTAAGTTTAATGCTTGAGAATATATTTAGGTGGTAACATTATATCTGATGAAACAATTTGGAGTTCTTCTCTCACAAAATAGCATCTAGGATTATTATAAAGTTTATAGAGAACTGGTTGATTTCTTATCAAATATGTATCAATCATAAAGACTTCAGAAGACCAATTGCAATCAGTTACTCTTTTTTTCCAACCTTCTAATTTACCAGATTCTAATAGATGGCGAACTTCAGTATAGCTAGGTAAAAGTGATTCATTATAACCAACTAGTCTCCTATGTTTAATAGCAGGCCTAGCTATTATTTTTTTACCTTTTAATGCTTTTTTTATAGCTTCATTAGGAAACATCCCTATTAAATAAGTAGAAGTATCATTAAAAATATCATCATTTATATAAAGACCTTTGACACATGTTCTGCATCTTTCAGATAATGGCAAATAAAAATCCACAGCATCTTGCTGAAAATAAGCATGCTTTTCAAAATCTTGATGATCACATTCAGCAATAGCTACTTCACGTTTAGAGTTAGCATACTGAATTTTTATATCATAGCTAAACAATAAATCCTTACATTCGCTTATATATTCAGTATTTCTATCTATAATAAAAGTTTTAGGATAAGTAAGAAGGCAGTTTGGATTATCATAAATTTTTTGAATTTTCTTAGCTATTTGTGCAGATGTTTAATTGATCAAAGCAAAACTACGTCAAAAGCTAGTTGCATCATCTTTTATTATACTTCTATACTTATAAATCTGATTACCTACTTTGTCATAAGGCATAGGTGTAGTATCAGACTGATGTACTTTATTAAAAATTTGTATATCATTAAAAGAAGCATATTAGATAAACTTTGGTTGAGGCATATGAATCTGATATACATCTTGTCTCTCAAGCCAATCACGTACTTCATTTAAGGTAAAATTAAACTCAGCTTTTAGAGAAGCTTCATGCAATTTTTTCACAGTCCTCTGATAACCTGAAGGCCGGTAATAAATCTTTTGCAAATCAATAAATATATCTAAATTTCTAGCTTTACTCGAATCTATTTGTATAATAGAAATTAATGATATAGACCTGGCTTATATCGAAATCCTTGATACTAATAAAGAGTTGCATAAAGAATTGGTAGATGAAATAGTCTCAAATAATATTTCCAATAAAAAGCTTAAAACACTTAATAAAGGACTAGATGCATACTATAAAACTATATTACAACATGACTCTACAATCTTAATTCATGAAGATGAGATAGCATCTCTTAAGACTGAGATCAAATCTCTTAAACAGCCCTTCAAAAACATTGCAGGATTTAAGATATAAAGGTAATGCTAGTACTGTCCAAGATATCAATATTTTATGGATATAAGATAAGATTGAGCAACTTAAGACCCATATTTATGAAATAACTGTTTAAGTCAAATAAAGTTTCAAACAATAAAAAAATATTGGATATGGAACATATAATACAAGCTATTTTAGATAGGCGATTTGAGGCTTCAGCTTCTTTAGCAAAAATTCAGATACATTTGGATAATGCAGGGGTTATACTTCCAGATAATATAAGAGGGCAATTTGATAGAGTTGGAATATGTTTGACTAATATTATTACTTATACTAGTACAATTCATCAGTTTTGGCAAGATTGAAATATGGTAGTAAAACAAAGTATTCAATGAGCCAGAACTCTAGGGCAATAATTGCAAGAAATCTGAGCAAGATCACAAAATGACAACCAAATTTTAATACAAACTCTAAATAATGAAGTAAATGAGCATTGGGTATAGTAGCTTAGGATATAGAGAGCAGAAAGGTATAACCATATATTATTACAAGAAAAGGTGGCACTTTGACTAATAAATCGAAGATACAAGGCTAAGACTAACTTGACAGAATTTAACCAGATCTGGGTATTTAATCGATATTAAAAATAAAAGGCTAGAAAAATAAATTCCCAGCAAATTATTTTAAATCTACAAAATAATTCGATTATTAATTCAAGCAAGTATAGCAATAGATATACCACCATGTTTAGCTTTTTCAGTAAAATCATGCATGGTCATATCTGTGAAAAGTTTGATTCTAACTCCTGTTATCCTAAGTTGAGCATTCTAGGATAGTGATGAAGCAAAAACATAGTGACTGGAATCAAGTTTATAATATTTCATAGACATTTTTCGAAATACTGTCCAGATATCTGCAAGATTAAATACATCTGTCTTAAGATAAATATCATGATACTCATCTAGATTTTTACATTCAAATATCTTCCATATTTTTTAGGCGTATTGATAGTTATTTTATGAGATCTTACCTTTAAGAGTACTATGAAATTTGTGATATAGGAGGAGTTCTGTTTCCTTAAATCTATTTTGCGAATCAATATAGTCATAAGGATAGACTTTCTTACATAAAACTAAGGCTAATTGTTCATCTGTATAGCCTAATTTTTTGAAATGCTAGCTTGTTATTGGATGATTAGCACCTAAATTTTTTGTAAGACTGGCCAAGCTACTATTCATAAACTGCATGCTATCAATATATTAAGCTAACCTATCTTCATAGACTTATATCGCTCATATGTTTCAGCTATAACTTGGATATGAAAAGCATTAGCCGATCGTCTAACTGACTCACAAACTAAGTGAGAGTTGTAATCTCGGAAGTTATGGAAGATAACTGAAATTAGAATCTTCCAATCCTGTATTTGAGTTTGAGATTACAATTCCTATAGGCTGATCTATAAAACTTACCTGTAATTTGACAGTGATCCTAAACCTTATTGGCTTTAGCTTTTTACTAGCAATTGTCTTAGTCGCATTATTAATAGTTGTTTAGATGCCATTATATTCTGCTGACTCTTTTTTAAAGCTTTTTAGTTTTCTTTAAGATAGGTTATTATCCGAAGCATAACGGAGGACATTTTATTACTAGGTCATTCAAATGCAAGGTCATTCTGTCCGTTCAAATTTGGCAAGCCTGATAACCAATAACATTTTATTTACGTTATCACATGTTATGTCTTTTGTGTTACAAAATAATTAATCATGCATGTGAAATATGATAATATATTTATATACCATACCATGCTTCAGACTTTGAATGGATTCCGTTCCCTAGTTTTATCTTCTAAGCGTTCGATTTCATTTGTATTTATATCGAACTTATCTTTGCAAATTTAACAACTAATAGTATAAGCAAATATTTTCTTGTCTTCTTCAGTCTTAATTCACTCATGTTTGATAGCTAGGACCTCATTGATTTTGACCAGCTTCTGATCAATTCTTCAAACGAATTACTGCTGATATTTTCTCCCCTGTATAGAAACAGACACCAGTATTGATCCAGTGAACTAGATAGCAGAAACTATTAGCCTTCTGTTCGGCAAGTTTTCACATACTTCCATCATATTTTTCATCACATTTCTTGTAATCAACCTCAAAATCAGCTATAATAACACATGGAGTATTGATCATTCGACCATAATTCTTAAACTTCTTAAAATCATTTACCCTTTTCACTGGCATTACGACTCTTTGAGAGGCATTTTCATGTATTCCTGAATACCATTCTAAATGATATTCTAGAGACTTTTTAGAAGATCAGCTTATAATGCATCCATCACATAGCCACTTCTTTTCTTTATAAGCAGTATCCTTATAAATTAATCTACTAGGATTTTTAATCTAAAGAAAATGGTTCTTTTGTCTATATTTACCTGTCTCATCATCTTTAGTAATATCTGTAAAGGCCAATAGACGAATTTTATGTTGTTTCTTAAAATTCTTACTAGCTATTACTGGTTTTGGAATAGCTATTTCTTTATTCCATTCTCAGACATTAATGGGGATATCTGGATTCATCTCCTCAATCTTTTAAAAAGTTCGTGAACAAATTGGAGTAGGCATTGGAATTCCCTCTAGCTTAATAATATCTAAGTAAGATTTATGCTTCTTAGCTCTAAAAATTTGTTTGAGATTATCTATGTCTATCCTGATGAGCGAAATAGACACCTACTGCACCTTGAAAACATTTTTCAGAAGGTCTATTTGTTTCTGGATCTATAAGAACGTAATTATCTGGATTGATAATATATTTTATATTGGTAAGCTTTTTAGAGGTGAGAATGAAGATCCTCCAAGAGCTCATCGTAAAGTATATATCTCAATAAATATTTCAAGAATTCGTTTGAGAAAATATCCAGATCCTTTTTTTAATGTATTCTCAATTTGCTTATCTATTTCCATAATAGTTTTGGTTATATGCTCTTCTATATCTCCTTCTAAAAGAATTTCCTGCATTCCTCCTCTTGATTTTTTTCTAGATATGATATATTATTCGTTCTATTTGGATTTCTTTTAGTAATTGAATATAGGCATAATGCTATTGTGGATGATTTTATTTGATATTTTCTATGAATCTCTATTTGGAAAACTTCTGTTATTTCAGATGAAAGTTAAGACATGTATTGAATATTTTTATATTCTACTGGATTGAATATTAGTTGAATAAAAGCATATGTATGATTATTTTTAGGATGGAAAACTTTTCCTATCCATTTGCTTAATGAAGAGCGATTACTATATGGCCTTTCTAGATCGCTCCTAACTGGACATTCTTCAAAATGAATATTCTCTTGAGCAAATCCTTTTGGAATTATGTCTTATCTCTCAACCTCATCAGATTTTCTCTTTCTATATACTTAGGTTGATAGACTGGATCTGACTTCAAGATCCTCTTCTGGTTGGGAAATTTGGTTTTCTTTTGTTTTTTACTAGAGGATTTTTCCATCAAATCAAACCATTCAGTATTTGTTTTAAGGAGCTTTTTGTTTGTAATAGTTGGGCTATTTTTTATTTGAATTCGCTAGCCAGTTAGCCAAATCCTCTATTATTAAATATGTGATCTCCTTTTGACTGAAGTCTTAGGAGTTAAAGCTTATATCTCTTGAGTAATAATTTCAGGATCTGGTCCGCTTTGATTTTTATTACTTTTATAATGCTGACGAAGTTTAGCAGATCTTGTAAATTTATTACCGCAATCTCTACAAGTCCAATCTTTCTTATCACTTCTAGGCATGAAATTAATAAGTCTCACCTGTTTAATATTGTGCAAACTTTTGTTTAAATAAAAATAATTATCCTTTAGATATATTTGCCATTCTGCCGTTCACTTTTTTATATTACAGATAATTTTGTTTAATTAAATTTTTTCATTCCTATTGTAAATAATAGCATCTTATACTTGTGACTATCTTAATAACTCTGGCAAGACTTGTAGTAAAGCCTGCACTCAATTTGAATGATATCGGCAACATTAAAAGTAAAGATGCCAGCCGAAACTCCCTCAAAATAATTTCATCATATCTCTTACTATGTTTTTAATATAGTTTCAGCTAATTTTGGGTTTCAGGATTTCGTCATACCCCTCACTATGTTTTAATATAGTTTTGGCTGCTTATTAATTGCCTTTTTTGAGTTTTGTCTCTCATCTTTAATTGGAAGACTAGAAAACGCTATCCTTGTACTAATTGTGGCAAACTTACTACCACAGCTTGTAGGTGATATGTTGAACATATTAGAGGATATTATGTGATGCAATATTATAAGAAATTGTGGAATAAGACTCAAAGATTAGACTTGATAAAGGTGTGACTTAGAGGTAAGATTTAACATATATATACCTTAGAGGTGTAATTTTTTTGTCTGAAATTTTTGTAAAAAAAATGAGTTTGAAAGATTTTCTGTATATTGAAAAATTGTTAGTATGCTAGAACATGCTCAATAAACTTTTAGTTTACAAATTTATTATCCTTTAGATATATGACTTAGAGGTGTGACTTGATAAAAGGTGTAACTTGGAAGTGTGATTTAGAGGTGAGACTTAGAATATGGTATGCATTTTAGACTTGTATGATCAGATCCAACTCAAATTGCGTCACTTTGTTCCTTAATTTTCAATGACACTTTCAGAGGCAAGCAGAATAGCATAAAAGTTATTATTCATATTGGGTTTGCAATGTCAGATCTAGCTCAAATCGCGTTATTTTATTCCTTGATTTTTAATGACCTCTCCTGAAGCAAACAGAATAGTAAAGATTTTTTAATATATTATTTAGAATTAAAATCAGGTTAGAATGGTTATGTCAAACATTGTAGTTCTTAGTATCAGGTAGGCTAATTTCTAGCTAAGTTCAATATTAACATCTAGATTTGAGTCACATCATGCTAGAGGTTTAAATTCAATAATTGATTTATATAGCTAAAATAGATTCGTAGGCGGTCAGGAATCTTTCTGAGTACTATTTGGAATTTTATTCATAAACCTCCAATTTGTCCTATATTATATTAAATCAAATTAATAATTTGTTAAGCAAATTTAAAGTTAAATAAGTCAAAAGAATTTTGAGTTATTTAACTTAAATTGAGTTTAATTAATCTAACAAGTTAATATCAAGTAAAAATTTAACAATTTTATTAAAGTATAAAAAATATTTAATAGAAAAATATATATTATTCCTTTAGAATGGTATTTTATTATTTTATTATTATGATTCTTTTATTATTTTTTTTTAAGATTCTAATAAAATAATTTTATATAAATTTATTATAATAATTTTTTTTCATTTTTTTAGAATGATGTTTTATCATTTTATTAGAATACATTTTTATTATTCTTTGATTAGAATGATTCTTTTATTATTCCTTTAAAATAAATTTATTATTTTATTGCAATAATATATTCTATTAAAATGGTATTTTATATTTATATCAAAATAAATTATCTGTTACATTTTTATTTACTAAACATAACTTGAGTTAAGTTAAGATTTTAAATTTTTTTGACTTGGTTTAACTTGATTCAATTTTTTTAAGTTGAGTTAAATTAATTAAAAACCATCTTAATTAGACTTATTTAAAGCTATAATACCATAAAACTGAATTAGTTATTTCAAATTTAAAACAATTTTAATAAAATTATTATTCAAATTTAATGAAAATAATTAAAGATAGAGCTGTAAATAATTTAAAATTTTTTAACTAGTTGCAACTATTTATGAATATTTATATTAAAATAAATTTTACAAGAAATTGCAACTGGTTGTAACTCTTATCAAGTTGTAACTTCTTAATTGCAGTATTATCTTTAAAAATGATTAAAATAAATAATTACATTAAACTAGTTTTGAGCATTAAAATTAAATTCTGAAATATAATATTTATGTTAATATTAGATATTGATATAATTTTTATAATAATAGTAAAAAGTTTAGATTATTATTATTTTTATTTAAAAAGATTTATTAAAAAAAATATATTATTAAGATAATCTAATTTTGTAAATTATACTTTATTTTTAGATTCTTATGATTTATTTATTTAAATTTTTATTTTATTATGTAATTTTAACAATTATTTTTTTGAAGATTTAATATTATTTGTGAGATTTTTATAAATTTGCATAATAAAATTAATTACAATTTAGTTTTTAGTTTTATTATTATTATAATTGAATGTCTAATCAAATCAGTTTTATTTATTTTAAATTAATTAAAAAAGTTTAAAACCAGATTGTAAAAATAAACAATTTCAACTTCTAAAAATATTTATTAAAAATAATATTAAAATGCAATATTAAATAATAAATTTTCATGAATATTTAGAAAGTTTATTAAACACATTTTATTTTAAAAGTCATTATATATCTGACTATATGATTTTAAGATACGATTATATATGTTTAATTATTTTTTTCTGTAATAAATAAATTTAAATAATTATTTAATAATAATTTTATTACTAAGCATTTTTACATTTTATTCAATAATTTATCTTTCTATTTTATTTCTAATATTTCTGTTTATTTAATCCATAAATTTTAATTTAATTTAAAATAAACTTGAGATTAAAAGATTATAAAAATTTTGATATATTACAATTTTTGATTTATTTGTTTTAGTTAATGATTTGCATAGATTAAATCAAATCAAATTTAGGTAATATCTGATTTGATTTGAATCAAAAATATTTAAATCTAATTTGATCTAAATTTGATAAATTGAAATCTGATCCAAATCTGAATTTGAATTAGTATGAGTATCTATAGTTAGGTTTTACTTGAATAGAATAAAAAGACAACAGAGTTGTGATTAAAAATAAAAGAATTAGATATATTCATTTAAAAGTTAATAACAGTAAAAATATTATATGACCAAATAATTACTTTTTAATTATTTAACTTTGTAAGGAAATCTGATCACAGGATTTATTCGAACAGTATTTAAATATTTTTAACTTCTTTCTAATTCACATATCAGAAATTCTATAATGTATACTAATTTAATAGTTTTAAAGCACATTATTATCCCTTAAACTGTAGAGCAGGCAAATTTGCCTGCGAAGTTAAAAAAAAGTGTTAATTTCTTAATAAAATATTAAATATTAATTTTATTAATGTCATTATTATATAAAAAATATAGTT
>CAMKVN010001293.1:0-19439 GCA_946474995.1 Funneliformis geosporum | reverse complement strand
ATTGGCCAAGTATGTTTATTGTGGCGTAACATTTTTTTGATTATCAATTACTCAAAATCAATTTATAGTCTCGGAACCCACTTTTAATAGATCAGCTCCCATATGATAATTCAAGATAAATTATTAAATTATTCTAATTATTCAAATAAATTCAGATAAATAAAATGTTTAAATGATTAATTTTTTATTTTGTTATTATATTCATAAATATAAAACTATAATTATAAATAATCAGTAATTTTTAAAATTTTAAAATGGTAAAATATAATATTAAAAATTATTATCACAAATGTAATATTTGACTTTATAGTTAATTAAATTTGTATTTTATATTTTTTTATTATTATAATAATAAAAAAAAATAGATATATTCTTTAAAATTAATTATCTAATATTTAGAGATTTTTATAAATTTTTGCAGTTTATTAAAGAAAAATAGAAAAAAAGAAAAACTATATTGCTTTATTTTTATAAAATATACATTAGGATTATTTCGTTTGTTTTTAAATTTTTATCTAATTTAATAGAAAAGTTATCCAATTACAATTTGAGATTATAATTTAAACAACCATATTAGACATTTTAAAAAAAATTTATTTTGCAATAAATTCAACTTTAAAAAAAATGATGAAAAGGACTAGTAAGCAAATAATAAGTTCTTTTTTGAAAAAATATAAACCTAAATAATAAAAAATAAATCTGTAAATTTATAAAAAAAATGAATGAAATTAGCAAATTTGTATATCGATATTTAATTTACAAAAAAATAAACTAAGATTTATCGAATAATCGTCTTCATTTTATACAGTTAAACCCGATGAATTATGATGGTTTTCTACGCTTAGTTACGGAGGTTCTCCCTGTTTCTCTCTCATCATCTTCGCTAATAGATTGTATCTATATATTCAAAAAGTTTATTTTCGCTTATTAATAAATTCAGGAAAGAACCAGTTAAATTGAAGATATCAACACGATTTTGTCTTTTTTTCAGAGCGATTGTTAATATCACACAGAAAGTCTGTATCTCCTAAAAGGCTTGTATAGTTTCCTCTTATTATATGATCCTGTTGGAAAACTAAGGATGCAACATTGTTGGCACATGTTCTTCCTGCAACAACGTAAAATAATAATCACATTAGCTTTCTATCAATAATATGTTTTTGGTATTGAGGCACCAAGTACTTTAATATTACCACCAATGCTTCGCGTTCGATAATCGATGTTACTTTTCGTTTTTTTGATGATGCAACACTTGTCCAAAAATTAATGACTAACGGTGATTTCTTTTCATTCTAATAAAATGGTGTGATATTAATAAAATACAAAAGAAAACAATACTTTTAAAGCTTGCATGAAACTAGAGTCAGGACAGAACCACCACGAGCCGTAGATCATCACTTCCTGGTTGTAGTCACGAAGTGTGAACGGTTAAACGCAGGTCTAACCCCATCCAAGAGACTATCATCCCTCAGACTATCCACTGCCAAACAAAATATAAAAAATGCCTGAAATAAAACTAGTGCATTTCCAAACTTCTTCACTTCGTGTATCTGCTTCTTATTAATTATGATTGAAAGGTTTGAGTATATCGGGCGTGCTCATCTTTTTGTTGAACCAGAAATCACTACACCTTTGGCGGTATATCAAGAAACTAAGCAATTTCCGCTAGGGCTATAAGTGAAATAGTCGGGATCCAATACTTCGATTTCTTGCAAGAAAATATAAGAATTATTAATAAGAAAGTTAGAAATTTTCAAAGCATGGTGTGCCGGGAAGTGATATCTTCAGGTTCTAAATTTTCAGATTTAGTTGTAATAGTTGACATGGTTTCTCTTAGTTCTTGTTAAAAAATTAGAAAATACCAAGTATTATGCGAGAGAGGAGTATATTGAAAGTGAGTAACGGAAACAATTTTTTGGATCTTTATGTTAGTCGTTCGACTGCAATACTATCACAAAGAACAAATTCAAGGGATTGCTAACAATATTGTACAAACATACCGCTTCAACAAAGACGTTAGCGTGAGTTTTAAACTTTACAAATGAAAATCTGGACCTTCTTTTGGAGGGTGTATATATTATGTAAGATCATGTCATACAATAAAGTTTATGTTCGTAGGAGTTGATGTTATTAATGAAGGTGGTGTACGCGCAGCAGAAGGTACTTCAACGATAGTATCAACTTTTTCGATAATGTCTTCAAAAAGATTGTGAATTTTCTATTTACATCATCACTAGGGCTTTTCACGTCCGCAGAATTGCGGGAAGCGTCATTTTCCTCCAAGAACCATATTTGAATATTTTTGGAATATAAAGGAAAATCTTGAAGAACCTTATAAAAACTAATAAGAATAGTACTTAAGACAAAATAAATCGGTACAAACTATTTTTGATATGATGTCACAATCGAAATATGTACCATCAGAAAAGCACAAACAATTTAAAATTTTTTATCTCTTAAATCAGTTGAATCAATTGTAACGAACTTATAATTATCATTAAGTTAAGTAAGATTTACACTTAAATTAAAAAATAAAAATAAAAATGTCTGATTATTTATAAAGGTCCACAACTCCATAATCTATTTCGAATTAAAACGAGCATATGTAAAGTCATTTATATTCTATACCATTTACCTGTAATAACAACTGTACGAGCGCTTCCACCATCCACTTTCAATACATTCAATTCCTCGTCATTCTCTCTACAAAGAACTTCACCAGCGAAGGTTGAGCACAATTCATTGTGGAACCCTCTTCAAAGGAAATACCCAATCTCCCAAAGTGATTCCATCCAAAAGTTTACCTCTTTACTAGTTATTAGCAAATACATCGTCTATAAATCACCCGAATCTTCATAATTGTATGAAAGTTGAATCTCACATCATCTCACATAGGAAAGAAGTTAAAATCTATCATTAAACTACGTACCAGTAATTACAGCTTGAATGTCACCCTCCACAAGAAATTTTTCACTCGCAACCCCTGAAAAAATTCAATTACCGTTAAATCTGTTAATTCTCTAATTCCAAGCTGTCCAAATCTTCCAGATTCCCAGCTAAACACTTCTCCATCTTTAGTTAACGACAAACAATGGTTCTCTCCTCAAACAACATTTAAGAAAAATTTTTTTAAATTTTAGCTTTCATCAGAGATTCTTGTTTCTACATTATTCTTTAAATTTAATTTCCATAACTTTTCCATCCTAATAGTTTTTTTTTTGTAATAATTAAAAAGGTAACATCCATCCCTATATCATTTTATGTACCTGTTACAACAATTATATTATTTGATAAACTTTGCAGAAATTTCAAAATATTTTCGGCCCGTCCATGAAGTCTTCCATTAACGTCTAAACATCCCTGAACCCATCATCATCTCCAAAATGTTTTATCAGAAATGTGAATCATTGAAGAGGTGATACAACTTTACTTTCTGTATCATCGATACCCCAATATATCAACTTTCCTTCATTACAACATAAAATAATAAATCAAGAAAGATATAAAGATTCTAAAGAATTGAAGATTTTTAACTAACTTGTTATTTATGCCCAAAGTCGAACTCATATTAGACAAAATGATATTATCGTATTGTATAACCTTGTAATATCATCACTTTCCGGGTTTAAGGAATTATAAGGAATTATAACCGAATCATGCGTAAGTAGTTTTCTCAAAGATACTAGCGATAGTTTTTCTCAGATTAAGAATACTCAACATTCGTTTATAAAAAACGCTAAGATAATACATATAATTTTCTTTTAAATGATATAGAAACCGAAAAATATTCCCCCCAAAAAAAGAATTCTTACTAATTTGGTTACTTTCGTAACAACGGTTAATTGGTCATCACATGATGCGTACTTTTAAATATATGAGAACAGATAAACAATGTTCCGTGAGACAATGAATATCCTTGAACACAGCCGAAATACAAGTTATAAATAAAATAGAAATACAAATGAATGGGTTAATTGGAATAGCTAGAGAGAGTTTTAAATATTTTGAATTTCGTAATACTCAGAAATTGATTCTGGTATATTTGGAAAATTTTCGTACTTAAATCATTTATAGTCTTAACAACACTATAGTTAAAAAAATAATTCATGAAGTAATTAATATATATTTTAACTCTTGTAGCAAATTCATATGATTTCTAAATTAAATTTTGAATAAAGATCAAACTTCACCGTGAAGTCGATTTTTATGATAATGTTATTCGCTTTTATGGTATTATAAATACAAACAAACCAAGGTAAAAAATTTTTTTAAAAGGATTCCTATACTATTTAATTTATTCAATTTTGCTAAAAGTAATTTTTTTTTTTATTTTAGAAAATAATCGGGATTTTGAACGGCTTAAGTATTATTGCATGGCTGACATGTAAAAAAAAACAAATTTAATATCACATCCATGCGCAAAAGTGCTTAATATGATTTTTCATTTTAAATATAATGTATAAATTGAAAAAAATAATTGGATTTAGAAATAATAAAGATATTTATTTATAGATTATTAATTCATGGCCCGGAAGAAATTTAAATCTGGCAAAAATCAATATTACAAGTTCATAATTGCAAAAAAATATATTTTTACCCTGAATAATCTGGGTAAAATAAGAGATTTTTGAACATCAAGGTAAGATTTTAAAATACAAGCTTGTGTTTCATAATCTGGCGACAAATCGCAATAGGAAGACATATTCAAAACCTCTAAATTTCTTCGCAATGAATAATAGTTAGATCTGGTTCGGTGACTATTTACGCAAGCATAGCCTAAGCTGCGGGTTGTTTATCCTTTCGCTTTTTAAATGCATTTAAAAAATGAAACTAATAATAAAAAAAATAAAATACGAGATTAGTATTTCAAAAAAAAATATTAAATTAATTAAAAGAAATAAAAGCTTTTATGTATTAGATTATTTATCACAAACCTGAAAAAGTACCCTCAAAAAAATAATTATAATCTAGGTTAAAAAACAAAAACATCTTGAAATAAAAACATGAGTTGTCGTAAAAACAAAAGAAGGATAAAAAATGAAAACAAATTAAAGTAGAAAAAAAAAGAAAAAAAAATAACTAAAAAATAATAAATCATAATATATATACTAAAACAACTCCGAGTAACATTTTTACTATAAAAGCAAATTATTAATAATAAAAAAAAGATATACGATACGAACTGAATTTATTTGTGTAAGTTTTTTTTTTAAAAAAAAAAAAATAATTAATAAAAAACACTACTAAAAAAAAAATATTCTTTAGTGATCCAATTGCTACGAAATCACAAAAAACTTGTTCGGAACAAAAGAAGCTGCAATTCCTTTACAGAAACTTAGATTTAGTGATTAATTATTAATTTGTTTTAAAAAGTGTTTCGATCCTTATTCCCACTATTCATCATCCGAGATTAATTAGGATATTTAGCAAATTGACAATCTGATATAACAGATTGTAATCCAGATGAGTAGGATTAAATCTGGATTAGTTTATTGCCTCCTAAGGTTACCGACTATCCACATCACTGAGTTAAAAGCACAAGTAACGTTAGAAATTTCAAGTTTCAAAATATGACACATCGATATAAGAGCAAAGCTAACGTAACGTGCTATATTAAAAAGCTACTTAAATAGTCATTAAAAGTTGAAATTGTTATTCGCGACCATATTTAGGTTGACTAATTCAGTTAATTGTTATTAAAAAGTTTCTCGGAAATGGATATTTATGTGATAAATTTTTCTCTACATTAAGAAATTTTATAGTGTATTTTATTGTGTAGTCTAGATCTACGACCCCGCCGCAAGTCTTGATGTATGCAATACTTATTTAAAATTTTCAGCTTTGAAATAATTATGCGATTTACTATATATCATATAGTGAATCGGTTAAATCGTTGATGGGATTGAGTGCAAGTGCGAGATCGAGTGATGCACGTAAAATGAAGGATGTATTGACTGTATCAGATTTATCCAACAAAATCAAGAGAAATTTTATTTTATTAATATTTTACGCACAACCTTAGGAAGTTTTAGGATGGAATCTTTTAAACTTCGGTTCTGATCGTATCACTAATTATTATAATCCAAATTATAACAAAAATATGTTCTCACGAAAATATTTTTTTATATAGATATCTAGTTTGCCAATATAAGATACTGAAATGTTCATATTTGCGAAATTAAGAGTGAGTTGAGTGTATTTAGGATGCATATTTATAGTTAATTATAAACTAATACTACTCATCTGGATTATAATCTGTTATATCAGATTGTCAATTTGCTAAATATCCTAATTAAGCTCGGATGATGGATTTAGGGAATAAGGATCGAAACACTTTTTAAAACAAATTAATAATTAATCACTAAATCTAAGTTTCTGTAAAGAAATTGCAGATTATTTTGTTCCGAACAAGTTTTTTGTTGATTTCGTATCAATTGGATCATTAAAGAATATTTTTTTTTTAAGTAGTGTTTTTTATTAATTATTTTCTTTTTTTTAAAAAAAAAGAAAATATTCAAATAAATTCAGTTCGTATCGTATATTTCTTTTTTTATTATTATTAATTTGCTCTTATAGTAAAAATGTTACTCAGAGTTGTTTTAGTATATATATTATGATTTATTATTTTTTAGTTATTTTTTTTTCTTTTTTTCTTCGGTTTGATTACTTTGATTTGTTTTCATTTTTTTAATCTTCTTTGTTTTTACGACAACTATGTTTTTATTTCAAGATGTTTTTGTTATTTAACTTAGATTGTAATAATTTTTTTGAGGGTACTTTTTCAGGTTTGTGATAAATAATCTAATACGTAGAAGCTTTTATTTCTTTTAATTAATTTAATAATTTTTTTGAAATACCAATCTCGTATTTTATTTTTTTTATTATTAGTTTCATTTTTTAAATACATTTAAAAAAAAAAGCGAAAGAATAAACAACCCGCAGCTTACAAAGAAATAATTTAAAGAATATGGAAAATGAAGTTGATATAACAAAATAAATGAACGAGTTGATGCAAGAAATACGGTACGATCATAATTTGGAGGATCGTACCTGAGCCGGCCATACTCAAGAAATGCTAATCATTTAGCAATAATAATGAACCGAAAGAGAACTCAAGTATTGGGTTTATAGACTTAATTTCAATTATATGCAGGTTAAATTTTATGTTTTTTTATTGAATTTTATCAAATGAACGAAGGCTTTAATTATTAATTTTATTATTTATCATATAGAGAAAATCATAATAAACTCTATGCTTATGGGGAAAGAAAATAACTTATTTTTTTTTTGTGGTGATTTCCAATTTACGTAGTAAAGTTAAACGTTTCATTGTAATATTTACGAGATTTTTAATTTTTCTTGTCGCGAGCTTAATAGTTATTTTCCATTTAGTAGTGTTACAAAGAAATATTAGTAATTTAATTGTTCTATTAGTTCCAGGGCATTGTGTTTAAGTTTGTCCCCTGGCCAAATTGTCTGCAGGCCAAATTGTCTCCTGGCCAATAAGTCATCCGGCCATTATGTTTCGAAGACAAAAAGGCCTCTGAACAATTAGTCCTTGCTGGGTTTTAAGTATAAAAGAGGTGGGATTTCGCTTGAATAGAACGCATCAAGTGTTCCCTATATTCCCTAGATATAAACGATAGATAACATTAGCATATATCCCCTTTCCCTTTTATTTGTAACGATAACGAAAATATATAATAAATTGCGTATCTGATCGTATAGAGCGCCGACGATTGAGGCAATACTTTATTTACGTAGATATATGTTAGATTTCTCTTGTTGTTAATAAATAAATTAATTCTTTTCAATAAAGAAACCTTCTGCTTACCTTTTCTATTGTTTATAACCAATAAACGTCACGAACTGCGTGCAACAGTAGGTGACGTAAAGTATACACATTTTTAATTTTGTTTTATTAGATATTTATCGCATAAATCGCTTTATTATGTTTTATGATGTGATCAAAGATAAAAATTTTACTATTCCTTCCTATTGAATGAATAATTTTCTTAAAAAAAAATAATAATCGACCGCAGCCGAAGAGAAAGAACCGATAATAAAAAAAAAATAAAAAAATAAAAAAAAATTTACTACATCAATAAGGGTAAACCATCATCATAAAATATCACTTCATGGCAGGGATTTCGACCCGAAACGTCCGTTGTAACTTACAAATCATATTTCCAAAGAAAATAGCGCGGTATTCCCTTCTTATTTTTTTTTAAAAAATCACCAACAGGACAGTGTACTTAGAAGCAAATGCTTAAGAAAATGGGCTGCCTTTTTTCTTTATTTAGTATGTAGTCAATAAAATTTTGACTTTTGTAATTTTATTTAAGAATCTAAGAATACATGGCATGGAAGATTTAAATTATGTAAGTTGTACCACTTTTTTAAAATAAAATAACGAAACTTAAAGTGAAAAAAGATGACAACCTGAATTACGTCCAGAAATATTAATTATTCAATAATCTTTGTTTTATATTATACGGGAGCAGTTCAAAATCTCCGAATTGCCATAATCCCGATAATTATAAATTATAATAAAATAAAGTTTTCTAATTGCAATATTAGATTTGTATCGCTCGACATTATTAAAACTTTATTAATGATTTTTAAACTTTATTTCGATGAGATAATGCATTGTATGATTTAGCAATTTTCATCCATTTTTATCGATCGATGGTTGGCAAAGTATTTTAAAAAGTAATCAAGATAAAGATTTTTTTGCTAAATTTTAAAAGCAAAAATTTAAAAATCTCAATAAACTTCGTTAAACTCATGAATAGAACTCTTTAAAATTTGCTTAATATTTTTAATATTCAATAAAAATAATATTCGGGATCCTTCGGGATTTCGTACCAAACCTCAATATACTGTGCGTACCATAAATATGATATTAAATAAATGATACAAAATATGCATCAAACTGATTAATCTATATAATTTTATAATTAAGTTGAATAATTGCTATTCAATGTGACTAAAATCATGTGATAAAATTTAAACTTCGTATGGACGTGGGATGCAAGCAAGTAGGTTAGTCTATAGGAATTCTTAAAAATAGATATCTATAACAAAATAACAAATTATTAGCTTGCCAGCTTCATTTAAACATTGTATGATTTTCTAATTGCAAAGCTATGAATATAATCAAATTAATTTACATTTGAACGTTAAAATTATAAATTGCATGACCTTTTGACAATTTCTTTAATAAATTAATACTAGACCTGTATCAATAATATTTTTTTAATTATTCGACTTTTTTACTCCGTTTCATTGTTAAATGGTAATTATTCATTCCTTGAGAAGACAATTCGTTTAAATTAACTTCGTGAACTTCAGCCCTTTAAGTAAGGAGCGGAGATTTGTACAAAATCGGAAACCGCAGTAGATATATTTAACAAAAAAATTAAAGGATGCTTATTATTTTAATATTTATTTCTAAAATAATAATATTTAATAATTTTTAATTTTAATAAGTAAAATTACTTCAATTGTTCGTTGTCGTTAAATTAAGGGAATGGCTTCTGTAGATTTTTTTGAACTAACACTTTTTAAGAACCCTTCAAAACTAAAAAAATTTTTTTTGACAAGAATGCCTTAAACAGATCATATTTTTTTTTTCAGTTTGAGATGAATTCAACAAATTAAAATCATTATTTTATATTTCAAGAAAATCTTCATATGGTGTGCTATTAAAATTGAGGTACGGATCATATGATTTACTATGTCTCGTACCTCAATTTTAATAGCATACCACCATATTATAAGATATTATTTTACTACCATCTTAACCAGGATTATTGGGTTCCAATCTATTCAATATTTCCTTCTTGTCGAGGAGTGTATTAAAAAAAACATGCCTGTTATTATAAAATATTAACAAAAGATTTTGTGCATATTCCGCTATAAAGGATTTCTTAGTACTATCTTTAAAATGAAACTAGTTTCGGTTTAGCATATTTGCGAATGCCGGGATAGATTGTATAAATTTATAAGACTCGGTTCATTATTCATTGAGCAGAATAATCTTTGCTTAGCTCTGTGACTCGCAAACTGGCTCATGATAAGTTATAAATACACGTCTGTCGTGAGAAAATGTGATTACCTTAATCATTATAAATTCGTAATTATGGTTTTAATACTTGTTATTGACATTGTAATTTTCAGTAATGTCGCTTTTGCTCTCTTCTAAATGAAAACCCAGAAAATTTGGAAAGAAGGCAAATATTAAGCGTAAAAATCTCTTCATGTGAAACGGTATGCAGCATGCTCAAGCCGATTGCGAAGGACTAATATGCAGTGATGGCAAATGAATAATTGACAAAATGCGCAGTTATTTGAAGGATTTGAAGTCAAATGACAAACAACTTAGTCATTCGAAGAAATTCTGGTTAATATTATCAATAATAAATCTTAATTTTCTTAAATTTTTATTTATAATACTGGCTAACTTAAATTTTGCCAATACTTGAATGACAAATGACCTCATTTCAAAATAGTTAAATGACCTTGTCATTTGACATCACTGGTTTAATTCATTTTTGGTCTTTGCTGTCAACAAGGGCAAATATGTATGACTGACGGTAAATGGGGTGGGGATATATTATATTGGAATTTGGCTGCTTTAACTTGCTTGTTCTCGTGCACTCAGCGTTTTAATAAAAAATTTGAATTTTTTGAAATAGTATCAGATGATATGTATTTATTTAAGGAACCTGATGATTACTTTCTTGTTATTCCATATGATATGACCCATGAAGAAACTTAGTATCCTTCATTCAAAATTTTTTTATTTTTATTTTATTTTTAAGATTAACAAATAATATTTATATTTTAAATAACCCATTACAACAATATATTGTCTATAAATTTTATAATAGAAAAGTGTATTTAAAAAAAGGTATGGTATTTTCTGCTGAATTTTTTCAAGATATGCAAACAAACTCTTGGAAATTTGACTATTCTTTACAGGTGTAGAAATTTGAACGATTAATTTTGTACATTATTATAATTGATTTTATTTACAAAAATTATACAGAGATCCTCTGAAAATAAAAAATCATGATCAGAAATATATTTACGGTTGTATTTCTTATAAATTTATTAATCGGATCGGATTATTAAATGTGCATTTAATTATTTACTTGCTTTCAAATAATGTTATAATGTCACTTTTTTTTTAAAAAAAAAAGGTAACGAAATTAGTAATTTATTTTGTAGTTATTATCGTATTAAAGAAGGAACTAAAACTTTAGAAAATTTCCTGAAATTAAGGAAAGAATTTTAAACTTCTTGGTATCAATACATTTGATTAAACATATATAAAAATATAAATATAATTTTAAAATTTTAATTCTAAGGAAATATATAAAAAACGAAAGATATATTTACGCATAATGTAAAGCTTTTAATACATTTTCGAGAAATTGTTTGAGTTTATTTCAAATTTATGTATGCATTTCGTAATTGAAAAGGAATTTCGGTCCTTAGAATGATCATGAATCTGATGCATTACCATCAATAATTATCTAAAATTCAAAGCTAGACATTACTTAAAAAATTGCATATATATTCGAGTTCAAACAATAACTGTTTGTCATAATGTTAGACAAATAAAATTTTTTACCTCGCGATTATAAAGTAGAATGTAAACTCATTTATGAAACATTAATATGTTCCGTTATCGCAAAGATGAAAACAAACCTAAACTATTAAAATTATTATATATCTTAAATCCTACAAGTAATGGTACATCTACATTTTTTCGATTTCCACACCTTGTTCATATAAATATGCAAGTCTTTTTTGTGCATTACTATTATCTCCTTTAGCAGCTATTTTATATAATTCGAAAGCCATATCCTTATTGGTATTAACTACAATTCCATGTTCATAATAATATCCAACTTTATATTGAGCCTCAAAACATTCTAAATTAGATGATTTTTTGTAAAATTCAAACGCTCTAACTAAATTCTTATCAACTCCTTTTCCTATTTCATAAAATTCACCCAATTTATATAATGCTTCTTTATTATTGTTATTAGCGGCCTTATGATACCAGTAATTAACCTCATCTATATCATCTATTATTTGACCATTTTCATATAATTTGAAAATGCTTTGTACCTCATTAACATTTTTTCCAGATGCTTTATTATATAATTTCAATCCTTTCTTTTTATTTATGTCTGTTCCAATTCCATTTATGTAATAATATCCAAGAATAAATTTTGCATCTGAGAAATTTTGTATAACCAATTTTTGAATATAACTAAATGCTTTAAATTCATCCTTTTTGATACCATTTCCTAATTCATAACATTCGCCTAAATTATATAAAGCAATCACATTTCCTTTTTCAACTGCTTTTTGAAACCAATAAAAAGCAATTTTTAAATTTTTTTCTGTTCCAATTCCATCTTGATAACATTTAGCTAAATCATATAATGCTATTTCATAATCAAATTCTATTGCTTTTTGATACCAATAAAATGCTTTTTCTAAATTTATTTCAACTCTTTTTTCATCTTGATAATATTTAGCTAAAATATACATTGCTATTTTATTGCCATTTTCTGCTGCTTTTTGATACCAATAATAAGCCTTTTCTAAATTATTTTTTACTCCTTTTCCATCTTGATAGCAAATGGCTAAATTATACATTGCTATTTCATAATTATTTTTAGCAGCTTTTTGATACCAATAAAATGCCTTTTCTAAATTCTTTTCTATTCCTATACTATTTTCATATAAATATGCAAGATTAAATTGTGCAAATTCATAATCATTTTCAGCAGCTTTTTGATACCAATAAAATGCCATTTCTAAATTTTTTTCTGTTTCAATACCATTTTCATATAAATATGCAAGATTATACTGTGCATTTATTTGTTCATTTTCAGCAGCTTTTTGATACCAATAAAATGCCTTTTCTAAATTTGTTTCTGTTATTTCACCATTTTTATATGAAACTGCAAGATTATACTGTGCATCTGCATTATTATTTTCAGCAGCTTTTTGATACCAATAAAATGCCTTTTTTAAGTTTCTTTCTGTTCCTTCACCATATTTATATGAAACTGCAAGATTAAATTGTGCATTAATTTGTCCATTTTCAGCAGCCTTTTGATACCAATAAAAAGCCTTTTCTAAGTTCTTTTTTGTTCCTTCACTATTTTCATATAAAATTGCAAGATTATATTGTGCATTTATTTGTCCATTTTCAGCAGCTTTTTGATACCAATAAAATGCTTTTTCTAAATTCTTTTCTGTTCCTTCACCATTTTCATATAATAATGCAAGATTATTTTGTGCATTTATTTGTCCATTTTCAGCAGCTTTTTGATACCAATAAAATGCTTTTTCTAAATTTTTTTCTGTTCCAATACCATTTTTATATGAAATTGCAAGATTATATTGTGCATTAATTTGTTCATTTTCAGCAGCTTTTTGATACCAATAATAGGCTTTTTCTAAATTTATTTCTGTTCCTTCACCATTTTCATATGAAACTGCAAGATTATACTGTGCATTTATTAGTCCATTTTCAGCAGTTTTTTGATACCAATAAAATGCTTTTTCTAAATTCTTTTCTGTTCCTTCACCATTTTCATATAATAATTCAAGATTATTCTGTGCATTTATTTGTCCATTTTCAGCAGCTTTTTGATACCAATAAAATGCTTTTTCTAAATTCTTTTCTGTTCCTTTACCATTTTCATATATATATGCAAGGTTTAATTGTGCTTTTGAATTATCGTATTTTGCTGCTTTTTGATAATAATGGATTGCCTTTTCTAAATCTCTTTTTGTTCCTTCACCATTATTATATAAATAACCCAAAAGTGCTTGTGCATGATCATATTTTTCAGCTAAATCTTCACATATATTAAATGCTTTTTCTTTATTAATTTCAGTTCCAATTCCAAAATAGTAACAAATTCCAAGTCTAAATTTTCCACTTATGTAGTAGTCTTTTTTGGATAATGTTAAATAAGTTTCAAATGCTTTAATTTCATTTTTTTCTATTCCTTTACCAAATTCATAACATACACCTAAATTATATAATCCACTTAAATTTTCATTATTTGCCGATTCTTGATACAAATAAAAAGCTTTATCCAAATCCTTTTCAGTTCCGATACTTTTTTCATAATAATTACCAAGGTTAAGTTGTCCAAAAATACTTTTATTTCCTACGGCCTTTTGCATCCAATTAAATGCTAAATTATAATTTCTTTCAATTCCATATCCTTTCTCATAACATTTTGCAAGATAAACTTGTGCAATGGAATAATTATTTGTTGAAGCACTTAAAAATAGTTTAAATGCTTTATTGTTATTTTTTTCAAAATTAATATTATTAAAATAGAAAAATCCCAAAAGATAGACATGTTTAGATTCAACTTGATTCTCTTTAAGCCATTCAAAAATATTATTTGAATTTTGGTTTGAAAGAAATATACATTGATTGATGAAATGCTTTGTTTCATTAAAATCATTTCCCTCATCATGTGTTTTAATTAAAAGTACGATTAATTTATCAATAAGGATATCTATACTGTCTTCTACGTCAAATATTTTCAAAAATAACTTTTCTGCTTGATGTAATATATGTGAATGCCTTTCATTAACTATTGACTCTAAGTTAATTTCTTGTATCAATTTACTTAAAAATAACTCGGAATTATTACTATACATGATAAAGGATGCAGAATTAGAATGCATATCACTTTGCGATTTTATTTTATTTTTCGTGTGAATAATAGACTGAAATGTATCATAATCCTCGGAAATAATTGCTCTCAGTGAATCAACTACTTGTTGAAGAGTAGGGCGTTCATTTGAATCATCACTCCAACACGCTAATAATATTAAAATATATGTCATTTAAGTAATCAGCCATGGATAAACGTTACGTTATGCATGTCATGTATATTTACCTTTATATAAGTCACTATACTCAGTAGAAGTACCCTTGATAATTTTCTCTCTTCGTCCTTTTATGATATCCATAACTAAACTTGCATCATAATCTTCGTTTTTGGAATAAAATGGTTTATGTCCACTTGAAATTTGCCAAAGAAGAACTCCAACACTGTAAACATCAGACTTTGGATTTAATAAATAGAGTTGTCCTTTGTTTTTATTGCTAATATTTTTCAGGTATTCTGGATCAACGTAAGGAACAACACCAAACACATCTGTTGAATGATTAAAAGCATCATTTATCTTTCGAGATAGACCAAAATCTGCTAGTTTTATATTGTTCTTATGTATAAGTATATTTTGTGCATGCTATATTAATAAAGTTCATATTATTTAGTATATACAGTACATCAAAAAATTAAATCAAGTTATTTAAATGACTACAATACCAAATCACTATGGATGATTCCTTCGTTATGCATGCATGCCACAGCATTTGCAAGTTGATAGGCTAATTTATATTTATCATTCCATTCAAGTTTTTCAAAACTTTCTTCTAAATAAGATTCTAATGTTCCGCCATCAGCGTACTCCATAACCAACAAATACTTATTAATTGATTCCGTTTCTAATTTTGATATTCCATAAAATTTTATAATATTCTCATGATAATCAATCTCACGTTGCATTTTTATCTATTAAATTAAAGTAATTGAACATATTTTATCATAAAAGGAAAAATGAATTGCAATATTTGAAATATCATACCTCATTAACGATTTTTTTAATATCTGAATCGTAAGAAGATTTTAGAACCATAACGGTATCGGAATCGTTCCAGTTTGCTCGAGAAATCTTTCCATAAGATCCATTGCTAATTTCTTCCTTATTTATGAACTTTGCGAAATCATAGTATTTGATGTAATCTTCTGAGATTGCCTTTTCTATCCAATCGAAGTAAGCGGTGGAATAATTTTCTTGTGTTTCAGTAGACATAATTACAAGAAAGTGTTTTTTATTTTTTTTTTTTGCAAATACAGAATTGACAGAGTTTTTGTTTATTAATTTGTATTACTAAAATTAATCAAAGTTAATTTAAACAGATGATCGGCCATCGAAGTTTCAAATATAAGGGGAAGCCCGTTCGGCCGATCAGTGCGGTACGATCATGTAGATCGGTACTAATGAAATGAAATGGTTATTTTAGCTAATCACGATTCAAGTAATTGTCATAAAACTTTACTTTTAATTACCATTAAATTCTCTTTATAATTTTCAATTAACCTCCTCCCTATATTTTTTTATAGCCGCAATTCAATTTTCCTAATTCACTGAGTGGATTGTAATAATGACACGAAATTTTTATATGCAAAAGTAAGTATCAACAAGATGTTGATGATTAACTTGACACGTGATGAAATATAGCATGGATGCCCTTTGACAACCGCATGAAGAAAATGTATCAAGCTTTCTTAATAATCTGTACAATTCTAAAATATTCTTTCATTTATCATTGAAATCGAAAATTAATCTATGAAATCGCCTCGTATCAATTATGTTAAAAATATAGTACCTTATTTCTAAAAAAATTCTAATCTCTTAATCTCTTAACCATAAAATTATTTGAAAGGTTACTTTTTTTTTAAAAAAAAAATAAAGTAAATAAATAAATCCCGCTTTTATTAAATTTTTTATTTAAAAAATATCTACAAATATATATGAGAATTCAGTAATTAATCTTTCTTTTATACAACGAGGAAAGTTCTTTGGATAATAACTTTATGAACTTATCATTGTTACACTGAATAGTTTTGAATTTGGAGCAACATTAAACAGTGCAGTGTAACTAAATATATAAATTAATTTGTTATTACGAATCAAATCAATTTTAAATCTTTGTAAACTTTGTGTTTCAAATATTACATACTGAAGTAATTTATTTATTTTTTTTTTTTTGAAACGTATATGAATAAACATTTAAACTTTTTAATATAAGAAACCAATAAAATTATTTGAATCTCTTTTGCGCATAAAATCTATGAACTTTAGCATATGTTCGATATTCTTCGACTTCTTGAGCTATTATATCAAACATTTTTTCAAATTCTGATTCTGTCATACCCATGTAACTATGCATTCCAATGGATGTATGGGCCCTTTTGAAAAGTTTGAAAGCCTTATATAAATATATGAAGAGAGAAAAGAAAATCGTATATAATTTAATAGTTTAATAAATTAATAAAAAAAAAACATATTTTAAATAACGACTTTCACTTACGAGTTCTCCAAGGTTATTTCCCCAAAAAGTAGTGACAGCTTCTTTAATAAAAACATCGGTCCCCAACTTTCCAGTGGCTTCCAGATAACCTTTAATATACGATTTTACTTTTAAATTTATCCCTTTGGAATTAATGCATTGATTTGTTGCAGCCACTAATTTTTTCATTGTAGGGCCAACATTTATAAAGTCGTAGGCTCCTTCCATTAACTGTACAATATAGACATATTCTTTAATTGATATTACTCCTTTTTAAACAAAAAAAATTGTACTCACTTCTATCCAACCACCTCGTTTAACACACCGTACCATATCTTCAATTATAAATGACCAATCGGTCTCTTTCCATGTTGTAAACATGTTTGCTGAGTAAATAAAATCAAAGGTATTTCGAGGGAAGGGAACTCCATAAAGGGCATCACATTGAATGAATCCCAAGTTTGAAGGGCTTGATTCTTGATTTAACATCATTGATGAAATGTCGATCCCGACAAATGTGCATTAAGGAGCCATTCTCCTGAACCACAGCCTACATCTAGAACCTTTAAACCACCTGTTTTGAATTGTTTGTCTATAGGAGAAAGATAATTTTTCCCTTCCCAAGTGTAATTTATAACATAATGTTGCATTTTCAACCTAATCGCTTCATTTATATCATTTGGTAAAGCATATTCCGATTCGTTATGATTCCTATCCCGAAAATTACGGTTAGATCGTATACCATGTTCCATGATTGACGAGATATTTTTTTTTTTTTTAGGGGAATGTATTTGATTAATTAAAAGGATAATGAAAAAACAAGTAATTTTTTTTTTTGTATCCTATGCATTTATATAAAAAATTTAAATCATTCGATTGATTATTCCCAAATTTTCTTTGTTGAGCCTTTGATCGAACCAAAAAAGGATCATAAGACGCGAAATGCTTTAATTACTTACCATCATAAAGGATTTCTTTGTGATAATTTTTCCTTTTGTAATACCAACTTATTTCTAAAAAAAAAACCTGTTAATTACAGTAGTACGAATCTAAAATCACTAGCCGATCACCATAAAACATTTAAATAAAAATATTAAATGTTATAACCGTTTTGATTAAATTTATGAAGATACAAGATATTGTAGAGGTTGGAACCGGCCCAAAAATCCTTAACCGGTTAATAACCGGTTAAAAATTTCTTTAACCGGTTAATTAACCGTTTAAATTTAACTCAGGCCGGCACTATAAATTTGGGCAAAACTAGCAAATTTTGTAATTGCAAAAAAATTTTAATTCTGCCCGAAAATTAAATTTCGGCCAGAGTTAACATTAGTTATTTAACCGGATAAAAAAAAATCTTTAACCGGTTAAAAAGATAAACGTCTTAACCGGTTAATTTACCGGTTAAAAATTAACCGGTTCCAACCTCTAAGATATTGTACAATAATTTTATAATTTATCAATGTAAAATTCAATAAAGGTTTGCAGTTTTCATGTCGATAATTTTTCAAAAGCCAAGATTATATTATTTTTTTTTATTAATAATCCCGAATGTATTGTTTTCTTAAAGTGGTTAGCGATCTACCCACTCCTCGTCAATTTGTCATGGATTTAGAGCATGGTGTTGATATTTTAGAATAGAAATCCCATTAGAATATTTTTTATTTAGCCGTAGTGATTTCGCAATGATACAATTTATAGGGATGGATCCGACTGGTTAATAGGACCGGTCTTTTACGGTCCTCGGTCCTTATCCCGAGGACCTATAATCAGGACTACTGTCGGATTTCTAGCCGAATGGGATCCCGACAACTGTATTGTTTGCTAAAGCTTATATTTATCTACCTTTTTGCACCATAATCTGTTAACCAATAAACACGAATGCAACATTAATAAAGTATAAAAATTTTTCGTTAAGGTAAAATATGTATGTTAATAATATAATTGTAGTTGTTAATTTCAAATGAGAGTAGCTGCTCGGTCGACGGCTGAGCCAACTGAAAAGGGACTAACGACCGGCTCCAAAATTTTCTACGACAGGTTCTATATCTACGTATTCTCCGCAGGGCTGCGCATTTCGTAGTATTAGATAACGAAGAACGAATTATTGAAACCTAAAATATTTAAATTAAATCCAGTATAATAGGATTAATATCTCCGCGTTGCGTCGGTTAAATTATTAGGGAAACTTTCATAAAATCAATTAAAAATAATTTGTTTATCAACCATTTTAAAA
>CAMKVN010001292.1:0-19439 GCA_946474995.1 Funneliformis geosporum | reverse complement strand
GTAACTTTTTATTATAATCACACTTTTTATTTTTGGTCCCAAAGGGTGTGACTATAAAGGGGGACGACTGTATATGTAATGCGACTAACAATACAATAGCCGATAATAATACACGCGTAAATATTCTAAGTGCTGTTTGACGTCTTACACCATCCTTTTAATTGTGGAATTGAATGATAATAAGTTCAAATGTTAATTTTATGGGTTTCATAACGAATGCATAGCATATTTTGATATCGAATATGCCACCACTAGCCAAATTATAAATTGGTCAAGTGAATGTATAAGTGTAATTAACCACTCTCGGATATTGTTTTTGATTTTGCATATCTCGATATACGTTAGGAAATATAACATGTCCTGTTAATAAATAAATAATCTTGTTCATATATATAGAACTGTTTATATGTGTCCTCCATTTTCCAATAGCTTACCGTAAATCCAGCCATGATTAAACCAAAGCTCATTAGTACATTGTACCATCGGGAAGGGAGAAATTTGGTTTCCATGGGATCAATTAAACTACCAGGCTTTTCATGTTTCGCGAATCCATCGATTATCATAAAATTTACCAAACATGGCGCTAAATATACCAAGCAATGAAAAATATGAAAAATATCTTATGTTCAAGGTTAATGACGTCATGACCATCCATGCGATAATATCTGGGAAGGTCGCGTATAATGAATCTCCTACCAAGACAATAAGCGCTACAGCCAAAGTTAAAAGTTCAAGACAGAAAAATATCGAGATATAAATCCTTAATTTTTCTCCAAACGCAACAGCGCCTAACAAATGTAAATCGATTTGTTAATTTATTAATCCTTCGTCATAATCCAACCATTTTTAATTAATTAGCTATATAATTTACCACCATCAAAAAGTAAAAAGAAGTCGTAATTCCAAGAACCCAACCAGCGTATTTAAATCCAAGTGGGAATGTCAAAATTCAATGCTTATAAAAAAAAGTTTTTTTAAAATGAAAAAAAAAATATGTTCATTATTCATACATCGTTTCTTTTCGAATGATAGGAGTATGCTCAGAAATTTTCATTGGATATTTCTTATGATCTTCAACAGAATTTCTCCATGATTATCATACGTAAATGATGTTCCAATTAACTCTTCTCCGATTTGATTTGTACTAGCAGAATTTAACTTTGAACCATGAGAATCTTGTGTAATTTATTAAACAAACAACAAAACCCCATAATTTGTAGGGAAGCTAAGATGTAAAGATGATGTTGTGTTATAACTTTGAATTGAAGATGATCCTGGATTTTGAATCAGTCCTCACGTTCTATAATAATTAATTTGTCCAAACGTTTCCGCTTGTTCATAGTTGTTTCCTAAAAATGAAGCTGGAACAACATAATTATATGTTCTATAATAAAGAAATGTGAGGTTATGAAATCAAAAACTTGTTAAATTTAATCGAGTAATGTTTTACCTTGTGGCGAGACTATAATTTCTTGTCATGATTGTAATGCACCTGCTAGAGAAAATGCTACGTTTATCAAATTGTTTCCTGTTCTATTTTGTCTTTGACGTGATGGAATATTTATAGGTAGAGCATCAGGGTTGTTTTCTCCGCTTGCCATTTTTTTTTTGGTAAACTGATATTTAGGTTGCTTTTAAAAGAAATAAATGAATAAATAAAACAAATAAAAAATCATTTGCAAGCAATAATAATACGGTTTTATGAGTTTAAGACAATATATTTCAAATATAAACCGAAATTTATGCTAAGGAACTCATCGAACAACTCTAATATAAATGAAATCAGCGATTGTTTATTTTATTCTGTCAAATAATTTTTTTTAAAACCTTTTGTTATTGACCTAATTTGTTTAATTGTTATATTAAAGGATCTTTTCATTTGCCAATAGTGCCGCATTAGTTTTTAACTAATAAATGGCTAAAGAAGGATCAATGCACTGAAATCCCATGTAGGGGGGACAATTGACCATAAAAACATTAAGCGAAAGCGAAAAGCCGATCGCAAATACCCCAAATGAAATGGGTTTGAAAGGAATTCATGGAATTGTGATTTTTTGTAAAATTTCGGTTAGTGTAACATTGATTTTTTTTAAGGAATGTCCCAAAATAAGTAAATTTTTTGTCAAATTATTAAACTGGAATTTCTATAATTACTTTTACAAAGAATATGGTTTTTATTCTACCTTGCCAAAAAGGACAATATATCTAAATTTCACAATCTATATTCGGCCTTTTATTTTTAATACCACAAAAAGAAAGTTAGATCAAACCTATGTATAGCAATGAATCACTTACTAAAACAGATAAAGGAATAAATAATATTTAAAGCATATCATTATCGTAAATAAGATTTACAAGTGCACAATTTTATCATTTACAGGTAATTGGGGTCAATGCTCATGCGACGTCTGAACCTGCGCCCCAAATTATAAAACTGCCATGCCCCCAATATCTTTTGTTAAGCACAAGCATATGCAGAAAAAATACTTTGTTTTTTTAGACATAAAAGATTCAGAAAAACTTTGTCAGGTGTTTTAATTTGCCTTTGCTGCGTACATTTTTTAAAATTTTATATTGAACCAATAAATAGATTGAATTTATTAAAATTTAATTGTTAATTGTTTCAATAAAGAAATGCTAATTAATCTATCGAACCTACAAAGGAATATTATTGGCAATACTACAATTGTATTTGTTATGCCTGCATAATTAAATCGACTCTATATCGAAGAGATATTATATATATGCACCTTATATAAAGTTTCGTACGACAAATGTTAGCACAAAAGCTAAAATGTGCCCCCCAAAAAAGAATTGTAATATCTTAAATATTGTTATAAAGAGCAATGATAACCTTTGAAATTGATATTTATTTATGAAAGCAGTTGCGTAATTAAATCGTTATTATTGGAATTGCGAACAAATTTTTTATTTCTTTATTTTTATTTTTATTTTTTTTAAAAAATGAAGTCTAAGTAATGTTTTCGGTAGATAAAATCAATATACAAAATGAAATTGCTACTTTTTGAATTTTTGTTTTTTTTTTCAATAAAAAAAAAATGAATGTCCTTTTTTTTAGCTGTCTATAGAATATTTTTTTTTTCTTAAAAAAAACCCAACTTCAACTCACTCCCCTAGACCCTAATGACCATTTTGAGTGGGTAAGAAAGACCAGATTGTACCCAAAGCACTCATAATACCACAAACAATGAGAATACAAATATTCAAAGCCTTTTCTTTAAAACTCATCCTCTTTCCAAACAATTTCAAATTGGCGGAACAAGGAAATAAAGCAGAGATGAAGAACGAGAAAAAACTTCCCAACACTCCCATAACCCTATCAAATTCGGGTACTTGTATTGCAATTAATAATACTAAAGTTGATAACATTATACGTGAAATCAATTTAATTGCAGTTCGACGTCCTCTACCACTATTGCACCATTCTTCTAATCGCGGAATTGAGTGATAATAAATTTCAAATGTTAAATTGATAGGATTCAAGATTAACGCATATTTCGCTATCGGATATACCGCTACTAGCCAAATCATAAATTGGTTAAGTAAGCGATTGTAGCCTTGTGTTGCCATGATGTTTTGTGTAATCTATTTCACGGGAAAAAGATATCATTAGTAAGTTGCGTCACATGCATAAATCTATGATTTTAAAGTTGCATAAAGCTCGATAAGTAGGTGCGCCTACCTCTTGCATGACAGTACGTCCAAACATTAGGTAACCGCATACGGCCATGAGGAAATACACGATGGTTGTTAGCATATAAGTGTAATTAACCATTTTTGGATATTGCTTTGGATTTTTCATGTCTCGATAAACGCTTGGAAATACGGCGTGTCCTGTTTAATGAATTATCACTTAATTTGCACAATAAATCGTTATACGTCAGAGTTTCATTCGATATCGATATCTTACCTGTGAATCCAGCCATGATCAATCCAAAGCTCATAGGCACGTTGTACCACTGGAAAGGGAAGATGTCGGTTTCCATGGGATCAATCAAACTACCAGGCTTTTCATGTTTCGCGAATCCATCGATTATCATAACATTTACCAAACATATGGCGCTTAATATACCGAGTAATGAGAAATATGAAAGATATCTTATAGCAATCAAGGTTAATGGAGTCATGACCATCCATGCGATTACTTTTAGTAGGATTAAGGACGCATCTGGGAAAATTGCGTGTAAAGAGTCTCCAACCAAGATAATGAGCGCCACCGCCGAAGCTATAAGTTCAAGACAGAATAACACCGAGATATAAATCCTTGTTTTTTCACCAAATGCAATCGCACCTAAAAAAAAAAAAAGGCAATCCGTTTGTTAATTCACGCGTAAAAAGGTTATCACGTGACAAAGATAATTACCGATATCGGCGTAAGTGTATAATCCCTCGTCATAATCCAAACATTTTTTAATAACCTTGGCCGTATAGTTAGTTATCATCAAACATGAAAAGAAAATAGCGATTCCAAGAGCCCAACCAGCATATCTAAATCCAAGCGGTAATGTTAAAATTCCAATACCTGTAAAAAATGGGTTAAAATTGGTTCGTATAATCTCGTAGAACGCGGAATGGCAGATCAGTGGTAGATCAACAATTACCAATTAAAACGTTACAAGAATTGAAGATTGATTGTCGAAAATTTGACCCAACTCGATCAGGAATTTCAACTGTAGACAATGGTACCGAAACGTATGAACTCCTAATAAGGTTTTGCGATTTATAAAAAAAAAAATTTTTTTTCATTAAGAACACATGACAAAACCGAATATATTTAGTCATTATTAATTAAATGACGAAAGATGAAATATTAGCCATGACGAAACTATTTGTCATGCCCGAAATATTTAGTAATTACGAAAGAATTTAGTAATTGCCCTACTTTGAATCTGTTTGAACCATTGGGACAGAAATTTTCATAGGTCGTTTCTTATAAGCTTCCGCAGAATTTCTCCACATAGAACCATGACTATTGTTGATAAATGAGGTCCCTAAGAAATCTCCTTCTTCCGTTATACTTCCGCTAACTGAATCTAGATTTGGATAGCGATTAATTTGTGCCATTGATCCATAATTTTGGGGAAGATTATGAGGTGAAAGGAATGTCGTATTCGCCGTGATATAACTTTGATTTGAAGAAAGGATTGATCCCGGATTTTGATTAAATCTTCCCGGAGTATACGGAGTATAATAAGAATTCTCATGGTTGTCTCCTACGAAAGAAGCTGGCACGGCGATATTGTTGGTCATGTATGTACTAACGTGAAAGAAAAAGCTTGTTACTAAGATCAAAACGCGTTAGATTACATCGAATGGCATTTTTAACGTTTATTACCTTGCGGTGAGACTGTAGTTTCCCGTCCATGATTGTAATGTACCAGCTAGAGAAGTGGCCATGTTTGTTAGATTATTGCCTGTTCCGCCTCGCCTTTGACGAAGTGATGGAATGTTTATGGGTGAAGCATCAGAATTGCTTCCTTCGCTTGACATTTTTGATTAGTGAAAAATTTGTATTTTGTTAAAAAGATTTATCTTCTCAAAGAAAAAGAAAAAAGATTTATTATTTGTTAGAGTTATAAGAAAATTTAGGGAGGATTTCGTTTTTTGTTTTTTTTTTTTGGCGAAAAACCGAATGGTGAGGTTTTTGAAAAATTTCGAATAGGTAGATATATCTAAAATTTTCTGTGGGTGATGACATATAATTAGATGCGACGTTTAAATCCCTATCACAAAGGATTTTCACATCACTTTTTTTCATGTATTAAAATAAACCGGACTATGAAATTAACAAGTTGATCCATCGTATTCATCGTATTGGTGGTTTTCCCAAGATAACTTTTAAGGTTTTTTTTGCTGTTGTCGTTTGTCGTTGTTTTAATTTAAGAATGTTATGATCTAATAAAATTTTTTTTTTTTATTATTATTATTTTTAATAATATACAAAACACAATGACTAATTTTAAAACAGATTTGTGCTATTCCCCTGCTTTATTTTTAAATAATTATAATAAAATACGCATGAAACGGTTTCAATAGGTTCAAATAGAGGAAAGGAACCAGACTATCCAAGATTGGATGAAGCGCCTCGCCTTTATTGTATTGCGTACCATTATTAATATTGATCATCGTGAAAAAAGTCCAATCTCTCTCTAAAGACTTATCATTATTATGATTTTATTCTTCAAATTTGGTGAATATTATTGTTCCGAATAAAAATTGATTTTTTTGAAGCTAAAAAAAAAAGGGTTCTTATTTAGAATAACAAATTTGGTTTCCAATTCGATTGTAACGTTTGATTTACATCAATGTTAGACTAAATAGGTTTTTTAAAACCGGTATTAGCCTGATTTGTATAGATTCACCTGCATTTTACAAGAGGAATCAAATTAGATAGGCGTTTGGATAAGTAAGAAAAAAATTTTTTGTATGGATATCGAAAAGAAATGAAGGATTACGCACATATGAGAGAATAAATGAATGTCCCCCATATGGGAGATAATTGACATTGAAACAATATTTACGTGAATTGCTAATCACAACAATTTTCATCAAAAGAGAAGATGATTTTTGGATATTGATAAGAAAGAAATTCCTTGGTTAACATAAGAAGCCAAGAATATATGTGCGCAGTGAATCAATGTTCAATGCAGTTCTTATATATATAAATATAAGAAATAAGCAAGCCACACGAATTTTAAATTTATTAATTATCAACATGTGGGGAATTGAATCTAACTTCAAAAGGAGAATTTGTAAACGGAATAAAAATTTAATGGAAGGAGGTTTGAGGTATTTTTTTTTTTCAATGATTCATCGAACCAAAGATGCGATTATCGATATAAATCGTTAATAATTTTGTTAAAATATTAGTTTAATGTTCTCTAAAGAAACATCGCTATCGTGAAAAAAATAACGTTTGGGGCTCTCGCATTTATCAAATGCGACAATGAACTTTACGCCGTGAATTAAAAAAGAACATTAGAAAAAAAAATTTTTTTTTATGTGCAAATATTTTCTACGAATTCTTAAATGACAAAGAAATTTTGTGTCTTATCTCCCCTCAAGTAGCTTCCATATTAAGATTCATTGATAACACACGCCTTTTCTCTCTTTCCCGTTCTTATAAAAATATTTTTAGAAGATCGAGTTTTAGTCGCCCAAAGAATTACATATTATCTCATTGTTGATATTTGATCCGATAAAAATACATATATAACTTTTTAACTCGTTTCCATTTTTACTTTATCATGCGAAAAAGAATCGGTTATAATTATTTTTGTCATTCCGTAAATTTAACTTTTTTTCTTTTCAAAAGAAATAGTAGAAATAAACCACCGGAAAGAAATATTTTTGATTGAAATAGTTACGCCAATTTTGGGGTAGCAACTTATTTAGTCATTAGTCTAAATTCACTCCTCGATTGAGGTTTTTTTTTTTTTTTAATATAACGTTACAATTAACAATAAAAAAAAGGACAATGATTTATCTAGCATAATTATTTTATAATGTAAGTTAACAAAAAAAATTTTTTGGGGGGAGACATTTTTATGAAAATCCGGAATGTCTTTATTGAATGGGGTAAATATTATCAGATTTAAATTTTTTTTTTTAAAAAAGAAATAGAATTCTTAAAAATATTAGTAATACTAACAAGATTAAAGCAGATAATAAAGCACCGCAGATGTCAACTGCATTCTTGTACTTATGTATTGTTAAAAGTACACAAGATCAACAAACGTTCTAGATTGCATTCCCCGAAATGTAACCTTATTCTGCATTTGGAAATAAATGTTGGACGTTGCGTATAAATGACGAAATTGGCGTTCTTATCCTATGCGATCTGCCGATCTAAAATCATGACTTGTGGATGCTATATCGATTCAAACATTACTCAATCAGTAAACTTACCAGGCCTTTGAAACATTTACTAACATCTTTGCGCAAAAAGTTTAGCTAATCTAATTTTTTCTCCGCGAATCAGTCTCCTTTATTATTCATAATATAATTCCTACGAAGATCACCGAACATGTTTTGCACCTCTCAGTGTGGAATTTTAATTCTGTAGTTGATCCTTGTCGTATAATGAGCGATCATATAATTTTATAAACCTTAAAGGTATTTCAATAATGAAAACAAAAGTATCTACAATCTAACTTGTACAGTTTTGTTTTTTTTATATTTAATTGAGTAGCTAGGCCCAGTTCGTACCAAATATCGGTTTGGAAACTCAAATTTTCAAAATTATTTTTTTTATTCAATTTATTTTTTATTTGTACATGCAAAAAAATTTTCTTTTTGAAACGAAAAAAAAAAATGAAAAAACGCGTCGCGTAAAGACAAATTTAATCATTACTAATAATGTAACATATTTTTTAGAATTTCCAACAAACAATGCAAATTCTCTGCAGTGTGACGATCGCGTAACTAGGATAAGGAAGAATGAATTCGTCAAATAGCTTATTGAGTGGAACACGGGACCACATGCCATTCTTGATTTATGACAAAAATTTCACGGCTTATTAATTTCAACATATTGTATCTAAAACTTTTTTTTTTTTTCTAATTTCGATTAAAATTTTTGATCAGAAATATGAAAAAACCATCTGAATTTTGAAAATCGCATAATAAAATCGTTAAACGATTCATTTTTTAAATTAATTTAAAAAAAAATTCCCTCATTTAATATTAATTGATACCAGAATGAATTCGTAAGGATGGTACACTTTATAAAGACGATTAAAAATACCTTTATAAAGAATGTAATGGTTTAATATTTTGATTTTAAACATTATTTCAAATGAACCTTCCAAAAGTTATTTAATAATTTTAAAAATAAATAAAATAAAGAAAAAAAAACCAGATTCTAATAGAAATTAACAAATGATTTCACAAAGATTTTAAAAGGCTATTTAAAGATTATGCTTCTATACACTTCCACCCAGTTATCGCTTCTTCATCTTCAACCAATTGCCAAGTACTCCAATAATGTGGATCTAATTTCATTGCTACGACTTTTGTAACGTCGGTTCGACTTATAGTTTTAATTCGTATATATCCACTATTATGTTCATTAACGTTTTCTTTCATCTCTTTTTCGTGCGCATGTATCGCTTCTAAGAATGAGTCCAAATCACTCACTTTCCTTCCTTGTATTTCAACAATCCAAATTCCTGGTCTTAATGAAACTGATGCTGGTGAACCATATAATGTGCATGAGACGTATACACCTGTTGGTACATTCTTAACTTGTTCCAACACCGCCTTATATGGTGCTTGTACAAGAGCTCCCGACCACCCTATAATCCGCGATGTCTCTTTACCGTAATAGGGTGTCGTCGCTACTTTAATATTCTTTTCCTTACCATCACGTAATATTACCTATCATGATGATTGATTAAACGGTGATCAAATATAAATTTATACATAAATAGATATCAAATTAGATAATTACTTACCATATCAACTTCTTCTGAATAATGAAAAGCTGTAGGCAAATCGGACATTCTTGTCACCATATTACCATTCATCATTAAAACGATGTCTCCAACTTCTAATAATCTTCCTGCAGGACTTGTTGAATCAAGTATATTTAAAATATATAATAAGGTATGTCTTGAATTTGGTGTTGTTTCAACTTTTCTAACCCATTTATCAGATAAACCAAGAGCTCTTGCGGCTGCTATTCTCATTGTCCAAAATTCTACATTTAAACCACGTAACTTTGGAAGTTCTCCACGTTTAAGTGGTTCTAAAGCTGGTTTTACTAAAGATATCGGAAGTCCACTCATAAATGTAATATCCTTATTCTTTTCATTTTGTGAAGAATAATTCAACCATAGTCCTTGCACCTTTCCATTAACATCACATAATACACCACCTATAAAACGATATTATGTAATGAATATTAATCAATTACTATGAACAATTTTAACCTTAAACACGTATTTTAATGCATAAAAAAAAAATTACCTTGCGAGCCTACGGGGTCGTCCACCCTGATTCCTTCAACATTCATGGCTCTCCATCTTGGTGGGCTACACTCCTTTGTTCCAACATTTCCAATACTCGTGACAATAGTTTTCTTCATGACAGGTGAATGATCTCCACCAACTCCCACCAAATAAACAGAATCACCTTGTACCAAGTCCTTATCACTCAATTCAATTGCTTTAACGGGAGTCTCTCCCAATAATGTTTTGTCAAACGTAAGAATAGCATAATTATACATTGGGTGAAGGTAAAGTAATTTTCCGGGTATAATGATACTATTGGCAAAAGTGATAAAGATGTCACCAACACTTATCGGTATTGTATCTCGATCACATATAATCAGAGGTGGCGCAGTAGATAGCACCACTCCTGCCCCATAAAACTATTTAATGTCGTGATGAAACAAAAAAGAAAGAGAAAAAGAAAAAAGTTTATGAATGAATATGTAAAACTTTTTTTCATTCATATATTTTGATGATAAAGAGTTATTCCTTATAAGAAAAGACATATATAATAAAGGCTAATAAAAAGAAATTTTTTTTAAAAAAATTTACCTGTGTACTTTTCATTCCATCAACAAGGTACGGTAAATGAAAATCAAGCGCAACAAATGAAGGCCAAATTTTGCCAGCCGGTTGTAATGACTCATCCAACTTTTGAATTTGTGCTGTGGCGGGCTTGTATGAATGAATAGCAGGAGGTGGTGGCATGCTCTCATAATTCCATAATCCACATGTATCTTTATAATGTAATGAGCATAAAATTATTATTAGCTCAACCCTTCTAAAAAAAAAAAATAAATAAAGAAAACTTTAATGCGCGTACCATCACGGACAGCTACTTGGAATTTGTGCCAATGTCGGTCTACGTGCATGATCATAACCTTTTCTTTGTAAACTTTGGATAAAGAATAAAATCTCAATGGCACTCTAGCTCCATCAGGTAAAGTTTTCATGGCTTCAATGAAAGCGTCCAAATTTGGTGTGGGGATACTATTAACACTGACGATTACACTCTTACGCCAAGCTGATGCACTAGCAAGCATATGACCACTTGTAGCTACATATGGACCTCCAACGGGTTGTGAATAAGAATGAGCGAGCTGATATGAAAGTTCATTAACTATTCCACCACCAATTTCAACAAAACGATTTGGCGTTATTGAATGAAGATCTTGAATTCTTAGTTTAACACCCATTTGAACTTTTCCTCGACATATCGTTAACTCTATATCTTGACCGATTGAATCATCGATTATTGAAAATAAATGCGTGAAATTGGTTACCATGTTTTTGTTTGCATAAATAACTATATCTCCAGGTACAAGTAACCCATCAGCTGGTCCTTTGGGTAACACTGTACGTACAACCAATAACCCAGTCTCATCTGGATATTTTTCACGAACTTCTTTTTCAATATTTGATTTAAGACCCAAACGTCGAAGTTCATCATAAGGTAAATATTCAAATTCTACCTGAAGCGTTCCACGAGGAACTAGTTTCCCATCTTGAAGAAATTTAAGAGCTCTTTTCACTCTATCTAAAGGAAGATAATAACTAGATGAAGCCGTACTTGCACCACCCGCATTAAGGGCAACCGCATTACCCTCGATATCAAGAACGGGACTGCCTGATGATCCGCCACTAGTTCCAGATGCAGCTTGTAAATAAAAGGTATTGAAATCATTATATTCACCAACACCATAATCAGGAGTTCTAATTAATGTAAAAAATAATGTAAGTAAAATGATTATTAATAAATAGCGTGGAACCTAATTAATGATATGATTGTTGGTTTTTTTTTTTTTGTTAAAAATAAATATATTTGCCTTCTATCAAGTCTCGCCAGAGTGCCAGCTAAAATTGACAACTTTTCACCAGCATCGTTTCCAACAACTCTTATTTCTATTCCTACTTTTGCCTTTTCAGGACTAAGAGGAATCTGTACCAAATCCATGAACTTAATCTTGGATGGATCAAATCTCAAAAATCCAAAATCATGAACTGGATCACGATAAATAGGTTGTAATTCTACTTCTTCATAATTTGTAAAAATAGCTTGAGCAACAATAGGTGCTGGCGACACAACATGACGATTTGATAAAATAATTCCTCTCTCTCTATCAACGACGAAACCCGTGGCCGAATAAGCACCTAACAATCAAATGATAAATCAGATATCATAAATATTTTTTCAAGAACAATACATTCCGATATGTGCTATATATGTATGCTAGTAGACTAACGTAAAACTAACCAGATGTTTCAGTATCAAAGCTTCTTACATGATTTGCTTTTATAGATACGATGGCTTTTATAGCTTTTTCCAAAGTAGGTTCCCAAGAATGTACTTTTGAGGAAAAATTTACCATTGGAGCATTGTGACGTGACCATACAGGGGAATAAGATACGGATTTTGAACGATTACGAAAAGTTTGTTCATTGACGTTAACATTCAGGGGTGCAATTTGTTCATAAGTAGCCGCAGCCTTTATTGCCTGAGGAGAAGGTTTAAGATCTTCGTTTCTTTCATCAATCATCTGTTGCAAAGACATTATTAAGTTAGAATTAAAGAAAAAAAAAAAAAAAAACCACAAAAAAAATTTTGAACAATTTTACAATTATATTAAAGGATTTATGATTTTCAAGGAAAAGTCGGATTATGAAATTCACCTGCTACCAAGTTTAGTAAAGTTTACTATTGTTTGAACCAATTGATTAACCAAATATGGATCGCTTATCCAATTTAGTTCAAATGATTTTTTTTTAAATAACTTAAACCCAAAAAAAAAGAAAGATGGAAAGAGAAATCAATGTTTCATATTCCAAGCCGTATAAGGATATATTGAGACAACTTGTGCCATGACATTTTTTTGTTGTTCCCATTTGTTGGTAAATGCAGTGCAATGAGTACAAGGGTATCGGTCGATCTAGATTTGTTTTGTCATAATGACTGATCAACATGATAAACAACAATAGAAGAATTGAATAATTGATATTAACTTAATAAGACTATAAGACGACGACATGATAATGATGGTAGAAAAGAAACGGGGATTTTTAAAATGTTGCTAAACGTCATATCACTAATTTAAAGTCAGCTCAGCCTTAAAGATAAAAGTTACTAAAAAAAATTCTTATCTATTAAAAAGAGCAAATACCAGTTACTATTTCCCCAATTACAATAGATAAACATCAAAAACATTGTTTATCTCTTATTTCGTCACTTTTGGAAAATTCGTTCATTCATCTAGAAATGGCCGACGCGACGTGTTTTAAGATCAGTTTTGAGGCATTTATGTTACCCGCGCCAAGTATGTTATTATGCTGCGTGTAACATAACGCAGACATACATTCGCTTTAACCCTTTTATATCAATATAATGTTCATTAAGAGAAATTTTTAATAGCGAAAAGGTTGAAACTATACAAAGTCCAATATCTGATTTTATATGATGCAATGTCCTTTGTTAATTTTTCATAATCCGGGAAATTATAATATAATGGTAAATGATTTACAATCTTTGTATCCTGTATTCGGAGTTTTCCGTTTATTATCTGCATTAAAAATTTTTTACGTATATAAAAGTGGGGTTCCAAGAGTTTTTTAATTTTTATTTTTATTTTTTTTTTTTATAAAAAAAAAAGGTTTTCCGCTACATTACTTTACAGTTTAACGTTAATAAATAGAAAAAAACCTCGATTTTTTTCCGTATCATAATTATTTAAAAACTTTTGTACAGTTAAAAATTTCTTTTTCATATTCTCGTATTGTAAACATTATTTTAAAGTTGATATGATGCAAACCTGGCTCTTCATTTCAATTTTTTTCTCTAATGTATTTCCAATAATGCCTAACAGCGGCGCATTTAAATCCTCCCTGCTCAAATTAATATTTCAAACGTATTTCAAAAAAAAAAAAATAATAATTCCCAGTGTATACATTTGCTTCTTTTATTTTATAATACGTAAAATTTACTTAAAAGAAAACAAATATTATTTTTTTTATTTATATATTCCAATATAATCATCGCAAAAATGTCTATGTTTGATATAGAAACCATTTCTATTTTTATCTAAGAACCTTCATATTTCATATTTTTATTGAAGCGTCTATATATTATACCACAAATTTACCTGCTATTTCCTATAAATTCACTTCCGATTTTTATAAATTTTTTTTAAATACATTTTATAAATATATAGTATATATATATTATTTCTTGAGCGCAATAATTTTATTCTAAAAAGCCATGACCGCACACCATAAATGAGGAATTTACGTCATAAAATTCCTCATTATGGCGTGACGGTCTGTCGTAAAGACAGAATCCGATGTGAAAAGGAACATTCACATACTCCAGCATCTAATCCGTTGACAAAGAGGGGAAGGCCGAATAAAGATACAAAAATTTTTCTAGTTCTTTACCGTTCGTGAAAGGAATTTTATTCAAAAAGGTTTAAAAAAAAAAATTTAATTTTTAATTTTATGTTTTTTTAAATTTTAAATGTTATTATAATACTATATTATTCCTTAGTTGCAGGCAAATTTTCCTGCTTATTTACTATAAATTCTCCTCTTATTTAATTTAATATTTTTGTAAATTAATTTAATATATTATAGCAAGTTTTATCTTTTAATTATATAATAAAAAATTTAAGAAGCTAAAAATTTGTAATTTTTAAAAAAGGAAATTTCTATTTGTACATGGGGTGTCTTTACCCCAGTAACACCAAAACTTTGAAAAAAACTCTTTCTTCTGATCCGCCTGATTATGCCTCAGCAAGCAAAAAACAAAAATAAGTTTAATAACAACCCAGCTAAAAAAGCACAACATGACCATTCTGGTTTATCAACAAATAAGAGTTTTTAAGAACAACAACTAGAATCTACTGACTTCTCTACTTCCTTACCAAACAATAAAACTGAAAATAACCAAACTAAAGATACTCCTTTGACCTTTTTCAACAAAGGCAAACAACCAGAATTACCTATCCTATCATCAGCAACTATGTTAAAGATGAAAGTTACAATACTTCTGAAAACTTATTAGGAACTAACAATAATAATACTATTATCAACTTTACTAGAAAAGATGATTCTTCAATCTTTTTTGCTTACTGTCCAGTGAAAAATTCATTTTCAACCATCCAAACAAAGAAAAAAATTAATTCAGCCTATGAAATTTTCAAAAAACCTCACTTAATTTTCTTTCATTGGTGCATCAATTTGATCCCACCCAAAAGATAAACAAACCAAAATTATTAGGATTAGATTTTCAACTTATGCAAATTATGACAAAGCTATTTCGATAAAGATTACCCAATTAGAAAATGAGACCTTCCTCCTTTTAATTATGTGAAAAATAGCCAAATTTACTTTTGAGTTGTCGACTAAGATCACAGAGATCCTAGTCTTCATACCTGCATAAAATATTAGATCTTCTTTTTCCTTTTTTGGTAAATTAGCATGATGTGTCTTATTTACCAAATGGTCATATTGAGGAAGATACCAACTTGATCACATATATGAATATTTTATTCATAAAGATATAGTCTTGGTCTATCATTGTACTCTTGCCAATAATGATATCAGAATTAAATCAAAATTTTCATTTAAACTAACCAATCTTTCTAAAGATACAAACAGATGACAATTAATCCATATTAGCAAAGTAGTTAATACTATAACATTTGCCATTTTCAAATCAAAATCTATCTACAAAAATCTTCAATATGTAGTATTTTATTTTAAAAATAAGCAAGATCTACATGCTGCCAGGATCCCGCCTACTTCTAATATAAGTCACCCCTAAATCTAAGGTAAGATTTATATATAAAATTTTAAAAAACTATTTTAGGCTTATAAGGTAAATTTACTTAATAATTAAAAAATGTAATTGAAATTCTGTGGTAAGATTTTTTTATGTAATTAGTAACTATAAGGTAAGATTTATGCATTTTTTCGAAATGTTACTTATGATTTATAAGGTAAGGTTTACGCATTTTTTCGAAATGTTACTTATAATTTATAAGGTAAGATTTACTTATTTTTTTAAATATAAAATAAGATGCACGTATAATATAAATGGATAAAATTTTCTACGTGTAACATAAATAAAACAAAAATGGTTAAGTTAAAGAAACGTCTCATTAAGCATACTACAAAAGAATCAGTAACAAAAAAACAAAAACTTACCTATACACTTGATAATATCAATTTTAAAACCTGTGAAGAATTTGAATGTTATAAAAAACTAAAAGAACATTTGCATTTTCAAGAATAACTGTAAAATGCATGTGTAATAAAGAAATTAAGCTTAACAAAGCTTATTGTATTCATAATTTAAACATTCATTCAAAAAATACACAGTGCAAGTTTACAGTTCAAAGACAACCAACATTGAACTGTTTTTGGAAACTCAATAAAGAAGAACATAGAACAATTGAAACACCTTGTATCAATGTTGCTTGTTCAGGTTTGACAGACGAAAATATCATAATTATATCCTTTTAAGTCCTTTACAGCATGGTGGTAGCCGGCAGGTTAATACTGTTGCATATGAGCTGTTTTCAGAAAAATTCCACAATCGGAAGAATTACTCATAGGATGTTTTAGAAAAAGATCAAAGAGTGTTACTTAAAAGAACTTTACTTGCCTACTATCAGTGGAAGCTTGATAAAAAAGTTGTTGCTATATTTAGCACGAAATATTTAAATTTTACCACAAATAGATCTGGCATTTGTGATAATTGCTTTGAACTTACGACTAATGCTCGGCTTAATGATGCCATTAAAACAGTAAGTATTGAGAATATTAATCTTTTTATAATAATAAATATATTAAATTGAACATACATTTTACTATATTATTAGAAACGACATACTGGTGCCATGGCTAAATATTTTCCAAATAGTTATTTTCAAACAGAGTTTGTCAAGTTGCTTAAAAATCAAAATCTAAAAAAATTATATTGTGCATCTGCTAGTTCGAATGAAGCCAAAATTTGGCTTGAACTAGCAGAACTTGGAAGGAAAGGGGCATTTACTACTAATAAAACTTTTAAGGAATTAGTATAATTAATGGTGCAGATTAAAGAACTCGAAATGACAGAAATGCGTAAAACTGATATCTGGTATAGCGAACTCCCCCATCAATTTTTTAGCTTAATCTCTGAAAATTCTCGTATATATGAAATATTTAAGCACGCTTTTTCTGGCATGAGTCTATCCTCAATCAGGCAAGTATTATTGTGAATCAAGTATTGTATGACAAATGATATTAACTTCATCATTTTAGACATTTTCGTAGCAGAGATCAAGATATTCTAACAAATCTTGAAATATCTCTCGAAAATATTGCTCGTTTTGCTAAAGTTGCTGATAAATTACAATGGAAAGGACCCATAGTTCTCATGACAGACTGTACGAAACTGCGGCCAAAAGTGGTTTATTGACAAGAGTTTGGCAGTATAATAGGCTCAATTTTACCAGCTGATCAAACGAAATGCGAGACATATGATGATATTCATAAAACATGAGGAATATTAAAGAACAAGAGGCTGTTGCTACTCAAGTTCATGGATTCCTGCTTAAGGTTTGCTTATTATTATTATTAACAAATTAAATATTTTTTTTAGGATTGAAGTTTAATAAAATGTTTTAAATACCAATGTCCAAAATTCTGCCAGTTATTATTGCAGCATTACCTACTAAAGGTGATGCGACAGCAAAGGAAATTAGTGATCAATTACTCAAGATTATAGATATGATAGCAAGTTATGATATTAATCTTTTAAGTTTGGGAGCAGATGGTGCGAATACAGAAATGAAAGCATAGTAAATAGTAATGGAACATTCTTCAACAAGTGGCATTCTCAAATTTAAAGATTCTCTCTATGGAATTGATTTTAAAGCGCCAATCTTTGACAACTGACCAATTGTACAAGTACAAGATATAAAGTATGCTAAAAAGACTGCTAGAAACCAGATTCATTATGGAATACGATTGATTATATTTGGAAACAATACAGTTCGTTATGATCAACTCTGCGATCTTGCGAAAAAGGAAAATTCTGGGCTTTGCATCCACGATGTTTGCACCATTGACAAACAGGATGATGGAGCAGCATTTCGTGTATTTCATTCACGGTTACTTGGGATGTGTCAAGATAATGGAGTCATCGATCCGGGAAAACTTGGCTTATTTGTGTACCTATTTGTCTTAGGTAAATTATAATAAAATTTTTATTTAATAAATCTTTTTAATTGAATATATTTTATCTAGGCGAGCTCTTCGATGCTTATCTGAATCGTGAGATCAGTCACAAGATTAGAATAATCATGATCATGCGCACCTATTTCTTCCTTAACTTTTGGAAGTCTTATATTGAAAAAGCGAGTAAAAAAACTTCAAAAGAGTGGTATTCTACAACTCGAAGCTTTATTTCAATTCAGAGTTATTATATATTTAAAAGCCTTGCTGAATCCTTAGTCCTATTGATTATTTCACATCATTATTACTATGAAGACTACCCACTACTGCTATGGGAACATAGAATAGAAGCTTTAGAACACGTATTTGAACTGGCGCATCAATTAATTTCAGATTTTACTACTTACGAATTTTTTAAAATTCTTTGACGGGTTATGCATCGTGACAAGATTCTTCAAACTGGAGACTTTGGTATGAAAAAAGAAAATTTTTCGGCAACAGGTTTGTCTAATTTAATTTAATCATTATTTTGATATTATTTACTTTTACTCATTATACTTTTGTGATTAAGGATACATTTTTGATTTGGATTCAAATGATACAAGTGTTGAGTTGCTTGAGCTTTTACGTCAATGGCCAACATAAAATGAAATTCATGGAGCTGTTCGAATCGCCTATGTGAATACTGAAAAATTTGCACGTTTAGTTGTTCTATCAAACTCTGAAACAAACTTATACCCTTTTATATATATTGATAATTCTCATGTGGAGATGGAAGTTGAATATGTAGACGATTCAACAACTAATTTTAACGTGAATAATAACTCATCTGAAAATGAACAACTAGTTGATATAGCAAATAAGATTACTCAGGTAGCACAGATTAACCAACATGAAAAACTTCAACTTTCCGATGACGATGATCTTTTTAATGATGAAAGTTTAGAACAATGCGTATCTGGTTCAATTGATCAGATAAATAATTTTAATGGGATCAACTATCTTATAAATAACCAAAGAAGGGCAACGTTATCATCAAGAGTGGCTGCACCTGAAGAACTCTTATTTGATGATGATGAATTAGATGTATTGAAGACACTAAATATACGTGAATCACACAATGCATTTTCAAGAGCCGATTGTTTATGTGGAATTCAGATTCGTTCAACTGTAAATTTGGATGAGGGTTCACAAAACAGAATCGATAGGAATATT